>WBMY01004599.1:484943-511758 GCA_013397315.1 Donacobius atricapilla
ATATATAAATATTTTTAAAACCATGGGGATAGTTGCTGTAGTATATTGTGGTAAGGAGTTCCCATCTCCAGATATCATATGCCAGCGAGAAAAAGGCTTGTGCGTTGGAAGGAATTCACAGAAGAATAATAAAATGCTCCAAAATTGCGAAGGATTTGCTCAGAAAGAAGTATGAAGATGCCTAAATGTACACAAACGCAAAGTGCAGGATGAATATGTTATATGGTTAATTATCACTTCAAATGTGAAAACAATCTGAGGGACAGTAAAAATTAAGACTTTCCAGGGAAAGGAAACAGAGGATGGGTTGTGATAAAAGGGGAAACAATTTTCTTATCAGATGATCTGTTTAGTCTGGGGACCAGTTTCCAGGAGAAGCGGTAGCCTCGGAATTTGAGTCATTTCATACCAGAGCTTGGAAATGCACAATAGAGATTACTCCTGTCTGGGAAGGGAGTGAAAAGAGGGTCTACTGATCTCATCCAGCCCTCACTTCATTCAGCAGGAATCTTTTCCACTGACTGAAGCAGGCTTTGGATCAGACCCTTTTTTACCTACCATGTTGATGTCTGTCTGAAAAGACTTAGGAAACTACATGAACTAGAGCCCAAGTATGACAGTAATAATGGCTTTTTTGGGCTGCTGCAAGGAAAAAAGGCAAGTGGCAGAAAATTATGAAGCAGGCAGCTGGCAAATCAGAGGGAGTGTTTTACAGCTGCGAGCTGAGTCAATCTCTAAAATGTCTTCACGGAATTAAATGACATTAAGCTCAGTGTCGGTAATTCCCTTAAAACTGTGAGCAAACACTCCTGGAACAGCAGATCTAAGGGCAACATCACTATTTGGCAACTTCAGCTTTTGCCACAGCGGGGCTTTGCTTTCCAGCTTACTTTATTTTTACACACAATATTTGAAAGAGGTTTTGGTCTGGTTAACGAAACGTAGCTACATTTTATATCTGATTCAAAAGAAAACAATGATCATAGAAGTGGGGTAACATTTTTGTATATGCCTGACTGATTCCCTTTGCCTGTTTTGAACCTACCTAACGGCAAACCTCACTTCATTCTACACTGCTCTAATTAATTTGACAGGACTGGAAACTTGCTCTTCCTGTTCACACTTATTATTCATCTCTTCAGAATGCCCTGTAGGGAGTATGAAGCACAATAAAGCAGTATTTACCAAATCCCTCAATGCTAAATACACCTTTTAAGCTGACTCTGCACAATGCCAGCAGTGAGAAGATCTGACTAAAGGGCAGCCAAAGAAAAACAACATTTTCCAGAGCATCGTCTCTTTGCACATGGCTAGCAGGTCTTAGGCAATGAAACTATGTCTTTTTACCCCACTTCAAATTCTGTAGTAGGCTCTGGGGATCCCAACTTAGTTCTACTGTATCTGAAAGCTTTGCTGTAGCCAAAGCAAATGACAGAGTGATCATACTCAATAAGCTCTGATGTTAGTTCACAAAAGCCACTGAGTAATTTCATACAGGCGTATCTTTTAACCTTTCATCACCCAAATTAGAAACATCATAACACAACATAAAACACATCTGAAAAATCCATTGGAGACAGGAACTCAGAAAAATGCAAGTAGAAATAAGCGTTCTGAGATTTAGGTGGTTTGAGAAAACACTGAAATTGAATGTTAGATTTCCTTTTTTAAAATTCTCAGTGCAGAAAGGGACCCTTTACAAACACACAAGGTGATTAAGGAATTTAAAAAGTGAAACATGCTTATTTGCACACACTGGGGAAGCAACTCAGACATTTCATATTTTAAAAGTGAAAGATCAATGAAAGAGATTTTCAGCAGCAAGTTACCAGTTGGGTCCTCGAATCTAATCATGAGCTCCCTTTGCACCTTTATGCCCCTGTAAATCTCACTTTACATGAAGCAAAAGGTTAAGTTTTCTGAGTACCTGAGGAAATTTCTACATGGCATAGGGCAGCACTGTGCACAAATACCCACATCAGCCCCGAATGAACTAACTCAAGTACCAAATGGGACAGAATCGCTCTAGCAGAGCAGGTTTTTTCCAGCTTTCTGCTCTTAACCTCCAAATATCTCTTTGTGTGACATCCACTGGAGTCAGATGCCGCAGTATGCAAGTCATTGTTTTTAACGGGGACGTACTTTCTGAGGGGTGTGGAGAAGCAGACAGACATTCAATGGGATTTTTCAAGGCACATGTTGAAATGGGAACTAAAGTAACTGCTCTTAGACGCTTCTGGAAATTAAACACTTTAAACTCCTGAAAAAGTCAGAGAACTAAATTCCTGACCTGCTTCTGAATAACTTATGTTGAGTCATTTTTCCTAGTTCCTGAACCTTCTTACTCATATTTCATGGAAAAGCATGGACACAATCGCACACAGGCTTCCTTATTCCCTTTAAACTTCGCTTTTCTTCATTTGTCCATTTGTTCACCAATAGAAAATTTAAACGCTGTTCCTTTCAGAGTCGCGGAGTTCTTACAGTGATGTTACACTGTTCATCTTTACGCAGGGCTTAATGAAGACAAACAGGAGACTCCCGTCAGTTCAGCTTGGTTTTGGATCAGATCCTAATAGAGAGGAGTCGGGCTCTTTGAATTGTAGATAGCATAACAGCTCAACTCCTTCAGGCGTAACTCCTCTCTGAATTGTTGTAGAGGAAAACCCACCCTAAACAGATTGAATCTGGAAAAAAACCTTGGATAATTGGGAGTAGAATGGGTCCATTGACTTCAAGAGGAGCTACTGCATGAATAAAAGGTGGGCTGGCATTGGCTTTTGCTGTGTTACATATGAAAGATGGTTCTTGAAACTAATTAATCCTTGAAAAGATCAGCTGACCCATCTCATTGTTAGCAATACATTTTTAATTATTCATTTTAGTCAAGCATCATTTGAACACAAGTCAATTTGCAATTTCATTAGAGTACAGAAAAGGCCTGGGGTCTATTCCCAGAAAAAAGGAAAAAAATCTCCGGCAAAATTTCATAAAAGATGTTAATCCTCTAATTAATTTTATGTATCAAGCAAGAATTAATGTGTCCTGCTATTTAAGCAGAAGTCATCTTGCCAAGAAATGCATTTTGTCATACCTTCCCCTCCAGGAAAACCTCTTTACAAGCTTTGTGGCAAAACACCCTGGCAACTAATGACTAGCTTTGAAGCAACATTCACAGACCATTTGCTTTGATGACATTTGGAGCNAGTGTAGAGCTCTCACTGCACTGCTTTTGAAAACTAATCAATAAAGTAAGATTTGTCAGTTTGCATCTGAGGAATATCACATCTTTTAACTCCCTTCTTGGCTGAGCTGCTGTACACATTTTTAAACTAAACCTTATGAAAAGATCTGAGTATGTTATATGTACTATATTCACAGGCACACAAGTGTGACGCTTTCCTTTTTCTCTCTTCTATTAACTTCAAAAGCTTAAAACTTCTGCCAGTTAACCTTCCGTAAAACTGACATTATATGGTCATCATACATAATCAAGTGATGGATTGCATGCCAAGAAGTCACAAAGGGCAAATGTTTACACTTGTTATGGCTATGACAATTACAGTATTGCAAAAATGGAAAAAAAAATTTGCTTCACTCCGTGCTAAAGAACTCCAAAGACAACATATCCGTGTTAGTAAATACTGAAAAGAATTTTGAATACCTCACTAGCATAAGCATAAATCCTAGAGTGAGGCAATCTGTGCTCACAGAAATGAATTGAGATCAAAATACGGGCCATGGAGTTTCATCTTTATTCTAACTTTTGACTTTTCTTAATCAATGCTAAAACCTTTAGGTCCGAGTTCTCATTTCAATGGCTTTGCGTTATGTGTCTCAACCATCCCTCACCTAATTTAATAAGATGCAAGCTAAGGAAGTACTTAAGTTACTTATCAAGGGTTTCAGATGACACATTATTATTGTACTCAAAAGTCAATATTTGCTAATCATGTTAGTAGAGGAACTGATCCAGGGCTACAACTGTTGAATTGCTAAGGCATTTAAGATTAATTAAACCTGTCTTCTGCTCACTCGACACATGCACACATAGCTCAACAACCCCAACCCCCAGCTCTCTTCTGAAATGGACAAGTCAGTGTCTCTATGAGGAAAACCTGTCCAGTCCACAGCTACAGGATGGAAACCTCTTTATTTTCTCAGCTTTCTACCTCCACTGTTGGAAGGGTCATTCGGAGTCCGACTTCAGGTACCAGGTCCTGTTCAGCACATTTGGGGTTGTGCCATTTCTTTTTGGCACAGGTATGACATCAAACCAGGCCGCTGTATTTTACCTGTCTGTGGGTTCTATTTTAATTCTCATTCTTCTTTTAGTGTGGGTTAATAAATCTATCTTTATGCCTTTCAAAAAAACCAAAAAAAACCAACAAAACCCAAAACAAAACACTCAAACTACTACACCTGTGATCTTTGCACAAGGCTGCGGTTGAAATCAGGGGAGAGCTGCACGCTGAGCAAAAGCAGAGCCAATCTGGCAATGTGACACAGGTTGAAAAAGCCTGATTGCTCATCCCGTTTCAGCTGGGATTGTTCATCCAACAGTCCCACCAGCTAAAGGTACTGCAGTGCTGAGCAGGTCTTATTCCACATAGTGGCAGAAGAGCCGTGGGTTTACGCCATACTATTTATCCTAATTTTCATTTTATCATACACAACGGGAACAGTTAAGCACTGATCTATGTCTTTCTTTCCCTCTTTCAGAGCTGTTGTTGAATTTGGCACGCATAAAAAAGATTGAGTGCATTTCCTAGGGCTAGGTGCAGCGTGAGCAGGTAACATGCAAGCCTCCACACGCAGACTTGCCAGTGCATGGTCAGGCTGGATTTGCAACCCTTCTGCCACAGCAGCCTCAGTCCCCTCTGAGTGCACCATCAGCTGCTCAGAGGTCATGTCAGTGTCTGGAAATGTGCATTTGATTAGCAATGTGGCGACCTCCTGATAGGATCATATATATTTATTCAGAACCTGGCTTAGAAGGAGGTACAGCTCTGCCTTGAAGCAGGAATCTCGTAGTGGATGCAATGTGGCTTACCTGCTGCCCAGCATGTATTACTGTGGTTTGCGTATTATTGTGGTTTTTTCTCTTGCTTGACTTTAAGCAATTATTATACTGGTCTAAACAGAAGGGATTAAATGTTTATGTGAGAATAATGGAGCAGAGTGGAGAATTGCAATCAGACACATTAGGTGAGATTCTGATCTATGTAAAACTTGGGCAAACCAGAAAGATGTGTCTACCTATACCAGATTAGCCCAGATTTACACTCATAAATGGGATAGTAGCATTGGAAGCCACAGGTCTGATTCAACAGAGTCACTTGTAAAACTGGTGTTTTGCAAAGACTTATAAAGTGGGGAGTGTTCACTGTTATCAGGAGATTGAACTGATATTGTGTATTAAATCTTACAGTGACTGCATGGGGTTTGATAAAGCCACATAGAACATCAACATGCACATTAAAAAAAAGTGACTGCTTTGAGCACTGTGGTATCCAGCCTGCACACATTTCAGACTGGCACATTATTAAGTATAATACTCAGACGGACATTTTGCAAAATCAAAACAACTGTTTAGTATTCCAACTAGTGCTAAACTGTTAATCTAAATGTGCTAATAGTGGCTGTCATGTTAGTTGAGCATCTGAAAGCCTCTCAGCAGTAATGCCCTATCCTCAGGTAATTTCTTTTTCATATTAATTCAGTAAAAAAATATGAGAAAATTTACTCTTTAAAGTGGTTCCCCCCCCCATTTTTAAATTAAACATTATTTTATGCATGTCTTTTACCTTACTAATTTATTAATTTAGAGCTGCCACACACAGGCTGAGCTACTAATTTCTTTTATTTATTTGTCTTTTAGATCAATTGTGGTGCCATTTTTAGTGTGCCTTCTACATATTCAAAATCTAAGCTTTTTCTATGTATATCTATTTGCCTCAATAAATTGTTAGTGAATATCACACTTATCTTTACTGGTCTATGCAAACTCAATTTGCTAATCTTAGCTCATCTTCCAGTGGAGCACTTATCTGTGTCACAAATGTCATCTTTGAAACTGGAACTAATTGGCATTCATGTTGGAATTCCCAGTGGGGTGGCCACAGACACAAGGTGAAAATTTGGCTCTGTTGAAGGCAACAGGAGTGTTGTCATTGACTTTAATAGGGTCAGGACTTCTTCTAGAGACTGAACTGCCTCTCATACAGATGTTCAGACTGAGCTGGGAGATTCAAATCCTCTCTTTGCTCATGACTAATGACACGTTGTTTTCTGTTAACCTTTGTCCTCCCTCTGCCAGGATCTAGTCCTTTTTTTTTTGAAGGAGAGAGTATATAAGACCTCCAGCTTCCTCTTGCATTGTCTGCCTCAAATCCCAGTTCCCTTCCTTCTTTTTATTCTTGATATAATATCTCTCCAGGTTACTAGTGCAAGTTCTCTCTCTTCTGTTATCTCTTGATTCTTCAATTCTTGCATATTTTTAATTGCTCTGTTTTCTTAGCGACTCTACCTTCAAAGATGCTCTTGCTCTTGAAAAAATGAAATTCCTTTAGTTCAGTCTATCTTTCTAACAGCTCACTGATTTCCTCCTGTCTGCCTCCACTTTCTCAGAAGCTGTTGCTTCTTGCCATTACTAAGAAGCTTCTCAGTCTCTGGTGAGAGAATCTTCCCTTCTCCAGGTTCTGTACTTGGCTTCATCTGAAGGCAAGCTTTGTCCCTTTCTTTACTGATCCTTCCCTCCCAACACCTGGCTTCTGTAATCTGCTCTCATTTCAATTTGCTTTGGATATGCACCTTCACTGATGGCTCCTTTTTTTTTCTTTTTCTTTTGTGTGTGTGTGTCTCTCTCTTTGCCATTAGCTCTCCTCATTGCCTCCCAGAGATATCCATGTCAGAGTCCTTGAAGCACTTGCCTTTCTATGACAATTATTCTCCTCTGTGCATCTGCACTTTCACAGGCATTTGCTTCTTCTGCTGTCACTTACACAATGGCTTGACTTCCTAGGGTTAGTTATTTACCACTTCTTCCTGATATTGAGATCCTCATCTCCTCTATCAGTCCTGTTACGCCTGTTGTTTCCTGAGTTGTCTCCTAGACCACCTTTTCTCTTATCTTCCTGCCCCTTCTGCCATTGATTGTCTTCTCTATCTCAGGGTGATTGTGATTTTTTCCATCTACACAAGCTAAAAATGTTGTAGTCGTCTCTGTTCTCAATGGATGATGTCAGCGAGGTCTCCCCACTTCCTCTCCTTCCATCTAAAATACTGCTTGCCAGTACCGCCTTGTCTCCACCGACCAGCACCTTCCTGGATTTTCTACTGCTATAAGAAATGCAAACCATTAAAAACCTCTGTGAAATCTACTGCTTGAGCTTCCATTGGCATTTATTTTCCCCTCAGTTTATCCAACTGCATCTCCTATTCTTCTCCTTTACAGACTTTCTCTGCCCCCTTTTTCCTTGTTGTGCTTTCTGCTGTGTAGCTCCATGGAGAAGGAAGCATTTTTTGTTGTTGTTGTTGTAATCCCTGAGCAATTTCTTCTTTTGCTTCCCGAAATCTTTCATTAAAACTCATCCCTCAACTTTGAACCGTGCCTTTCAGTCAAGCAGAGGCTTTCATGCACTGGAAGACAAAAGCTGTGATGCTGGCCAGAGGCCAGTTACTGTAATCTCATGCCCAAACCCAGCCCCAGTGAAGTCACTGTTTCCCACAGTACCTGGAGATGGTAAGAGAAAAGATTGGTAGTCATGTTTGAAATACATGAACAGCCCTCAGTGTGCTACAGTACATCTCTGTTAAAAATGCAGAACAGTCACTATACCGAGAAATGAAATGATTGCATTTCTCACACAGTGAAAAAAAAAATAAAGGAAAGAAAAAGCAAATTATGAATGCCTTGAAGCCCAGAGCAAAGCTGAAAGTTCTATAACTGCTCTCATCCTGTGCTGAAATACACTGGCTACTCTTTCAAAAGTTTTCCACTAGAAGTTAGGACAGGAGTTCTTGGTACACCCAAGTAGTTGTTGTGACTTGGAAAGCATTGACAGAATTTTCTCTGGGTGAGTTTTTACGACTACAGCTATGTAGGAGTCAGAATGAGGTTATCTCATCTCAGTTTTACAGGGCACAGTGATTTTTTTTTGTATAGGTTTTTATTTTATTGTGCAAAGGTTCCCCTGCCAACGTAAAAGGAGTGCTGGAGGAGTGCAACAACTGAACTCCCTATGGCAGAACTTACAAAATACTGCAGTGTGTGAGATTAAGTGAGATATCAGAAATATTCCCTCTGATGCAGAAAGAGGATGATGCCACATAGTGTGATGGAAAATATCTAATTCTTTAGGGTCGTGAACTAGAGGCTCCTGACTCAAGAGTCCAGATGTGCTGCAGACAAGTGAGTCATTTTCCAGTTCATGCAGGGCTACCCTTGATAAATTATGAACTTCAGACCAATATATTCCATGTTCTGCATATGACTCTCTTTTTGGGTCAGGAGCATGATACAGTTTGGACAAAGTCTAAAGCTGAAAGGTTTTAGTAGTGTTACAGAAAAATGAATGGAAGAATCCAGAATTCAATCTCCAGATCCACATGCCGCAACCTTTATGATAGTTAAAACTCCTACAGTACAGGAAATCAGATTAAATAAAATGCTTTGAGCCACTGCATGACCTCTGTTTTCCACCTTCTCTGTCCTGCAATCCATAAATTATGCTGAACTATTTTTCTTTACAGTGTGATGGGAAAGGTTTTACTTTGGGAAACACTTCAGTTCTGAGCCAGCTTTGACTTCTGACTCAGAGCTCGATGCCTCTCTGCAGTCTAGAAAATCTGAAGGTGACCACCGTCCCTTCACTCTGGCCCTGTGGCACAACATCTTGTCTTCTCTTCTCCCACACCTGTCTGTGTGCTGACAGCAGGACCAGCTGGCCGTCCCTTGGCAGCCAGGCCTAGGCCTGCCCTCTCCATCACAAAATTGATTTGAATACATTTACATGATTTACGTGGTTCAGCTCAAGTGCCCAGGATGACCTCAGTTGGTCAGAGCATATTGTTAATAATGCCAAGGTTGTGGGTTTGATCCCTGTATGGGCCATTCATTTAAGAGCAGGACTTGATGATCCTTGTGGGTCCCTTTAAACTCAGAATATTCAGTGATTCTGCGAAGGTAATTACTGCGAATTCCTGGCCTCTGAGCCAGTCAGGGCTAATCAAGCCTCATGGCCCCTTCAGCACAGCTCTGGATGGGCATGCAGTGCTGTGTTTAGCTGGGAATACTGAAAATCTGTGTGGGTTATCAGTGCTGTGTGGGATATCCACGGAAAATCTGTGCGGTTTAGCAAGTGCTGGGTGAGTTACCCAGCTGCAAGTAAATTTCCCCAGGAATTTAGAAATACATGCCTTAGAAAAAGGAACTTGAAAAGGCATCTCTGACACCAATCTTGGCCAGCAAAAGGTGGAGCACACCTGTGGGCCTGGAGTGGGAAACCTCAAGTTTACCACCGAGCTCAAAAGAAAGATTGCATGTTTCTGTTGTAAAAGGACATTTTATGTATCAGAAGTCGACTTTCTGTGCACAAATCTGGCTGTGTAAAACGTCCCCAGCTCCACAGCACCAGCTGAGGTGCTTCTCAGCATTTTTGGTTATGGACCTTACTTACTCATGGCTAGTTAGAGCTCCTGTGGAGCTGTTAACAGCACTGTGTGGGTGTAAATCTTGCTTTAGATGACTTTGGAGCACTTAGGAGACAGCCCGCCTGTCTATAAAGTAGCAGCATCCTCGAGCATATGCCTGGCGTAACCCTACAATAGGATGGTGCCCCAGCAATATGAAATATAGCTATTTTTACCTAAGTGAAGACCTACAAATAATGTCCACTAAAAAGTTGCCACACAGGTTAATTAGGTGGTAAAAAAAAAAAAAATTCCTTTGTGTTTTGGCATAGCCCATTTCATTTGTGTCTGCGTTTTTAAGCACTTACATCCCAGAACACATCCAGCTCCTCGTCCACCTCAGGGTGTTGTGCTCACTTAGCCACATTTCCTTCTAGAAATTGTTCAGTCAGGGAATGGCATCAGCCATTTTATGGAATTATCTTTGCTAAACAGTCAAACAGCAGCCTAAGGTAGGCAAGGCCTAAGGTACTGCCATGGAGCAGCAGTTCTTACTCTTTGCAGTAAACTAAGGTCAGTGTAAATGAGAATTTAGTTGTCTGGCTAGCTACTTTCTGTGTGTTCACACAGGTAATTCACATGGCCCTGTGGTGGGATGCAGCTGTGCTGCAAAGGTGGGGAGGCATTTTCACACGTTTCAGACATTTCAGAACACATTCCTCTCCCCGTAACACCGTGAGTGGTACCAGCAAAAAATCCAAGGCAACAGAGAACAAGGAAACCATTGCTGGCCTTTGCAAACCTCCCTGAGATCAAAAAAAAAAAATTTTGTCATGCACAAAGGCAGCAGTGAGTAGGAGGAAGGAAAACTTAGTCTTGTGAATCCTTATCAGTTGTCTGCTTCTCTGGGGAAGCTGGTTCTGCCAGGCACAAGGTGACATTTCAGTGGGACTTCCAGATGTCGAGAGTGAATTGCAAGGGACACAAAACTTGAAGATGTATTTCCAGGTAACACTAAGGAGGAAAAGTAGGTCCTCCCCCTGAAAAAAAAAAAAATCTGTAGAAATTTTCAGCTTTCATGATACTAAATTACAGCAAAACTTCCCAAGATTGTTCTTGCAAGTAATTTCTACCATAAGATATAAAATTACAGTAAGTCTCCATTAGTAGGGTGGCTACTGTGGTAATCAGTTTTGAGGAATGTGCTCCATCAGTGGAAATATTTTGATTTAAGCTCCTGTTGAGGAGCAATCTAAAACACATACTTTAAATTACACTTTAAAATAAGTCCCATGATACCTCCCTACAATGTATATGGTATGCTGGCTCAGTGTAATTTAATTCTTATCTAAAGTTGTCATTGAGTTGCAGTAAATATTGAAGCTACCTTCATTTTCAAATAGATTTACTTCTTGATTTTAGCTGATAAATATTCTTGTATAGAAATCTAATTAAAATATGTATGCATATATAAAATAGGGCAGGACTGGTGCTTTCAGCTTTTAGTACCAAGCATCCTGGCTTCTATCAGCAGTATGGCAGCTGGAGACATGACAAAAACATGGAGAAAATGGGAATACAGAGAAGCTCTCAGGGTGAGAATGAAAGGAATGAAAGTCCCAGGCCCTCTCCCATCTTCTCTCATCTCTAGCACCAAGTTAATTATTAATTAATTGAAAGACTTCCTGTGAATAACAAAAATCAGATCTGAAGTGTAGAAGCAACCATTTCTCATATGTGGTCAGGCCATCATGGGCACAACTCTACCATGAAAGGAAAAGGATGGAGAAATTCCACTGAGTAGACTGGATGAGAAAAAAAAAGTCAGCTCTTTAGAGTCTAAAAATTAANTAATGTGCATTATCAAGATTTGACTGGGACAACTCTGGTGGGGTTGTATTCAAGGTTTGTTTTGATTTCTACAAATTTTTCATCTGTGATGTGGAGCCTTTAGAAACATTCAGGTGTGCAGATTTTTGTACAGCACATATGAACTCGTTGTTCTGACTCCACGCACGTCCTTTAGAAGCAGTCCAAATATTCCCCCCATCCACATCCAGAGATTATAGACTGCACAGTTTTAGCACATCAAACTTGGGATCCTGGAATGTCAGGAGTGGATCACTGATGAAATAGAATATATGTTGAGGTACAGATCTAACTAAAAAGAAATGCAAATTTGAAATAGTAGATTGCTCCAGTCTCCCCCAAAGGAGCACGGGTCGGGTTGTTGTGGAAGCCTTAACGGGAAAAGATTCCCAGTTAGAACTACACAGCACATCACATCAGACATTTTGGCATGACAGTTACAAAATGGAAAGAGAAGAAAAGAGCCCTAAGGAGTTTCAGAAAGGTCCATATGAGATATGGATAGCAGGCGTCTGTGGAGAGCCTCTGTCGGCCTAGAGAGAAAATTGTACAGAAAATGTATCTGTGAGACTTCATTCCCAACCCATAAAAGTTTCCTTCTCCTTTCTTACTATTGCTGGCCAATCTGGCATTGCGAAAAAGGAGGTAAAAACTTGAAATCTTTTGACATTGTATATTGGAAATGGAGTTCTTTGTTGGTTTGACTGTCACTTCTGATATGTGGTTTGCATTGAAGTCACAATTACAAGTCAGCCTGCTGCAAGCTCAGCCTGCTGCAATCTCAGCAAGATAGAGAACAGAGTAAAATCCAGGGTCATTTAACCATTGCTAACACCTATTCAAGTTCAGTAAATAGCTATTGCAGTTAATGTTTTCTTCTTTCACAGCATTAGAGTTTACAAAAACATCTGTCCCTATCCAGGTGTACACTACAGCCTGTAAGAAGCAACCAAGAAGTCAGGAATTCAAATTTGTGGATTTCTAAGCATATTTGAGGATTTTGCTGTAGAACATGAGAGATAACTTCTTCTAAAAATTAGCAAGATAATTGATAATTATCTTTGCAATATAATTATTGGTGAAGGAAGTTGTGCTGGTTTTGGCTGGGGCAGTTAACTTTCTTCACAGTGGCTGGCGTGAGGCTGGGTTTTGGATTTGTGCTGAACACAGGGCTGGTAACACAGAGGTGTTTTTGTTTATGCCAAGCAGGGCTTGCCCAGAGCCAAGGCCTTTTCTGCTCCTTGCAGTGCCATGCAGGTGAGGAAGCTGGGGGTGCATGAGAGGCTGAGAGGAGACACAGCCAGGACAGGAGACCCAAACTGACCAAAGGGACATTCTGGACAAGATGACATCATGCTCAGCACACAAAGTTGGGGGGGAAGCAGTGCAGCATTTGGAGTGATGACATTTGTCTTCCTAAGTAACTTAGGCATAATGGGGGCCAGCTCTCCTGGAGATGGCTGAACACCTCCCTGACCATGGGAAGTAGTGAATTAGTTCCTTGTTTTGCTTTGCTTTTCCTTTTAAGCTGTCTTCATCTCAGCCCGTGGGTTTTCCAGCTTTTACCTTTGTGATTGTCTCCCTGCAGGCTGGGGCAGTGAGTGACCCTGGTTGCTGGCTGGGCTGAAACCAGGACAGAAGTGTTAACACTTCGTTTACTGTTTCCAAATTCTTACTCAAGCCTTGGAGAACACATTTTTCTATCCCTCGTAATGTCTTTTTTTGTTTTATTTTTTTTTTTCCTGTCACAATTCACCTTTCTGAAGGCCCCTAACACCCAAAGGTGCAGCTAAATATCTTCTGGGATATTCAAACCCAACTGTTCATCGAACTCTTTATGATTCCACTCTGAACCACCAGTGTGACTCCCCATGAGTAACTTCCTAAGGGGCTTAAATATCAACACATGGCCCCAGAGCCATGATTCTATAAAATGTGCCTGATTTCAGCTTGAGGCATGTAAAAATCCCCCCTGCTGAGCCCAAAAAAGGAATAATCCCCCAAACCCGACTTGCCGTGATCAGTTAGGATATATTTTATTTGGATCTCTTCTGTTCATGGAGTGTGGCAGTGCATGCAAAGCTTCATTTCCCTGTCTACACAGATCCTAATTTCCCAGGGTTAAAACTTAAATCAAGTTTTTCCTTTAGTGAGTATTAGCTGCAAAGAGCAGACAGCCTTCATTTTAACAGAAATCTGTAAATCATTTCGTGCTCACCTCTCTTACCCACACTGTTTGAGGTGAAAGCTGAACTGTGGTCTTTAGAAGGTATGTGTAAATGCAACCTTTTCCCAAAAAAACTTGGAAAATGCGCATAATCAATAATATTTTTGATCAATGCAAGCGCTAAAGACAAGAACTACTTGTGATAAGGAAATGCACAGGCTTGATTTGATTCTTTATTCACCTGAGTCCCCCTCTTTCCTCCACTGCTTTAAGGAATTCACTGCAAGAGCAGGATCAGGCCCTCAGTGGTCTGCCAGCTCCACACTGACATTACACCCAGACAACTGTCACTGAAATTTATATTTAGTTCCACAAGAACAGTACATTAGATATCCTTAAGTGTTTTATGAGGCAGGACTTTCCTGACTATCCTGACCAAACCACCAGTACATGTAGAAACCAGAACTGTGAACAAATACAGCAGTTATGATTTACAGCACGATTGCCAGAGTCTTCCCAGCTTCATCTCTGACGGCTACTTACTCAGGCTGTCATTTTTAGCTCCACAGATTATATCTGCCTTGGCCTCTTCCACAAACACTGGATTCACTGGAGTGTGTTGCAGACAATACAGCTCTCAAACAATGAAGCATTTGTGTTCATTTTCTTCTATTTTATCTTAGGAATTCTACTATTTAGGTCACTATCTGTTGCTTCCAGCTATTCTCTCCTGAAAAATTGTAGCTCTTTTTAGGCTTAAGAAGATAAAATCAATGAATTCATCTGTGTTATTCCTCTGGGTATAAAGGTCTAGCTGTAATAAGTGGTACACATAGTATAAGATTACATTGCTTTTCCCGAACTGCAGCTCCAAGATTAATTGTGCCTCATAGGCCAAAATTTGAAGAGCTGCTGGGTGCTGGCCTCTCTGAAAATCTGATACAGCTAACACAATAAAACCCCAGTATTACTAATTTTCTCAAATGCTATAAATGTGATCCCTCTCTAGCATGAAAAGGAAGGGTGTGAATATATGTCTGTGTAGAATTTTAGATACAGATATGGAGAATAACGGTGAATGGATCCCCTGCCTGATTGTATCTGCCTTTCCTAAAAGAAGCAAAAAAAAATCCACTACACACTTGAGAAAGATAATACTTGGATTTTAGCAAGCAACATTACTCATTGTGAAATCCGTCAATATCTGTGGAATAAAAATTATACTTAGATATGGGGACATATAGGAATTCCATTTTCATTACATTTAAGCTCACTGATTGCTCTACTGACATAAAAAATCAGTATGCTCTGAATGAAAAGAAGATGAGTGCTTGAGCAAACAGTCATAAATTAATTTATAATGAAACCTGACAGTCGTAATTTAATTTAGAAGGTATTTAAGATTGTTGCTACTATTTGTATAGGACTTCTTTGCCTGGAGGAAGATGTGGCTTCATGGTGGAATGTCAGCTATTGAAATACTAAACTTCTTAAGCCTACATATGTATTAATTAATTAAAATTATGTAGATACTTTCCTAACGAAGGTCTGCTGTCTACTACAAGCAGTCAAAAGACTCCATGGCTGAGGCATATCAGTGGGCCACTAAGAGCTCATCAGGAAGCACGAAGGATGCTGAGCACAGCCTGTGCAATCTGTGGGGTGATGAGGCTGCTGCTCAACTTTCTTTCTCAGTGGTGAGGAGAGGGAAGAGATTCAAGTGACAAAAGGAAGTAATTCTGTTCAGTTTGCTGGCTGAGAGGTTGGTAGAGGAGGGCATTTGGGGGTAGTCAGGCCGTGACCAAAATTCCTTGGCAGTTTGTCTCACTGTCAAGTAAGAAAACCACGCTCCTGAGATACTGTGAATTCTCTTCGGAAGGTAGTGTTTAACAAGAACCAAATTGCAGGCTTTTGGAGCCTAATAACTGCTAAAAATAGGTACTTATGAAAAGTCAAATAACGAAGTCTCTCTGTCATGATTAGTTTGAAAGCAGAGGGCAATGGATTGTGTTGGAGTCCAGGGCAGGTGGAAAACCCCTCAAACTGCCCTGGGGGGTCCCAGACTCTGGCTGGGACCCCAGGAAAGCATTGCCTTGGATCTCAGTCCATGGGAAAAACTTCCAGCACTCAGAGATTAATTGAAAACAACAAAAAAATTAGAATAGATAGTAGTTTGTCACAGGGTGAAAATTTGTAGGTTTGGGTTTTTAGTATGGAAGTAGATCAGAGCAAGATGGAGAATTTTGGGCGTTGTCTCATGTTCTTCTTATTCATCTACTCCATCTCCTGCTGTGACGGTGGCACAGAGACATTGGTAGAATGGATTCAAGGTAGAAATTGTGTGTCTAGAATAGGTGACAGTAATTGGCACAAAACCATAAATATAGTACGTTTTTAGAGTTAATTGGATTAGAAATCTTTAAAAATGACCTTGGACTCTCCATCCGTGTTCCTGTAGCTGCTTTCCTTCAGTGCACTGAGACTGCTGTAAGGCCTTGAGATAAGAAACAGAATAAACACCTTTGAAGACCGAGCCACAGGTTCCATCTCATCTTTTAAACCCCAGTACGGGACTCTGAGAGACAGAAAACCCCTAATTAGGGGAATGACGGGGTGAAAATCCGCACAGATTGCACTTGCCTCGCTATCAAAATTGGTATGTGCCACACTGATCAGTAGACTCTTTAAATGTGGTTTAAATAAGCAGCACATAGGAAGTACCTGAGTAAGAAGCGACAGCAATTGGTTAAAATGGAGTTTGTGTTCTTCACTGCATTGGAAAGTTTGCAGGGGGTTCTTCCCCCACCCCCTCCATGAAAAGCGCATTCCCCTTGTCATACACTGAACTCTCGTTTCACAGCACTGATGCTCGTGATAAAGGCTAGGCCGGGATTTTCCGGCCACTCTGTTCAAGGACAGAGCAGTGGTGGCATTTCAGGTGGGCAGCTCCAGGGCCTTTCTATTGTGGGTGCTGAGAAAACCCGCAGTTAGCTGGCTTTAAGCTTTCTGAGGTGCCCAAGGACACAGTAACAGCATCCAGGGTGTATCATTTCCATGCCGAGCCTGGGGAGCTGTAATGTGGCTAGCCTGTATTATTTATCTACTATTTATCCCTTTTCCAAACCTGATTAAAAGCTAGTCCTTCCACATCACAGGATGAAACTTTCCTAAAAAAAAAATTACTCAACATCTACAATAGCTCCTTCATCTTCTCAAATCGTAATTAACAAAATTATCCCTGAAAACAAGAATTACCCTGGTTTCTTTACAGAATTGTATCTAGGGAAACGTACTGGGGAGGGAAGGATTGCTAAGCTGAACGTTGTTCTAGAAAAGCCTACCTTTGATCTTTCTCAATAATATTTAACATTCTTGTGCATCAGTACCTTAAAAGCCAGTTTAGTAACTCTCATATTTAATACTGATAAGTAACAGCCTTTTCTCATTGTCTTCCTTTGCATCTGGCATGTTACCTGATTGTGGTGTTGTAGGAGAATCTAAACTAAGACAAGCATACCTCAGATACACAGAGCAAATTACATTCCCTGGATAAATCTAATTTCTCCAATAGCTGCTGTTTGGGGTTTACACTTATTTGTCATATGGACATGCAAATCTTCTGTCTTTTCAACTGAAAACTGCCAGCAGAGGCTTGACAATACAACCAAAACCTTGCTATTTCATGGTGTGTTAGCTGTTGAGGGTATTATTATGATGAACTTCTTTGAAAAGCTGCAAATACTCTTCTGGGTTACCTTTCAGTCAGATGAGTAAACTAACCCAAACCATCATATATTTACACACCAGCAGGAGGGCAGGGAGCTGCAGCCACAGACTACAACACTTCCCGGGTACCTGCATGCTCCTTGCTGGCCTTGGGGCTCTGAGTCCTTAAATCAACTGACTGACCCCAAGGTGGTGAATACCAGCAAAAAGACCCCAGTTAAAATATTTCAGGATGGCACTGCTGCTGGTTGTGTGTTGAAACAGGTTTTCCATCAAGGATTGTTAGTTTAAATGGATCAAAGGAAGCACTTTGTCACCACTAAAGGCAGAAAATTGAGGCAATCGAGTAATTACGGAAATTACCAAGTGAGGACTTCAGGTGAAATCCAGATGGAATCCCTGCTTCACTCCCTTTTACCAGTTTCTGTAGGATGATATTTTCAAGAACAGACTAGAAAAGTTTGTAAAAATGTTTAATGATGACTTACAAATATACAATACTTACATTTTCAAGAGCTACAAAAACAGCATTACTACAGAAATCAAAAGCTTCCTCCAACCTTTGGAGGAACATTTCCAAGTTATTTATTTACAAAGAAAAATTACAGTCACTTTTCACAGTGTCACATGTTTACATGTAAGCATTTCTCAGTTGAAAAATATCTTGCAGCTTACCCAGAGGCAGTTTTTGGCAGTCTGAGCTCTACACTCATCTATCAGATCAAAAATTCCATCAGCCTGTTACACTAACGTGACACAGCATTTTTATAATTTAACAGCCTTTAGTTCGAAAATATGTACAAGCCATAAGGCTAAACTGATGCATAACTGTTGAGATTTCACCTGGTATATTTTATATTGCTCATGGTTTGGCAAAATGGCATAGGCTACCTTTTCTAATTAGCTTGGTGATGTGCATTTAGAAAAAGGTGGCCCAATTTCCTTAGGGCGTTTCCATTTCTTCCTGAAAGGAACTGAAAAGAATTTAACATGTCCTCTGCAGAACACTTTTTTGCATAATGAAACTCTTATATTAAATTCTCCCTTCTCTATGTACAATTCTTACCTCAGGTAACAGAGACAAACTGAGCACACTTTCCAGAGCCTGTTCATTTCCATTAGTTTGTTGTTTGTTTTTTTTTTTTAATGTTGGATGTTTCCTAGATTGTACTTTATTTAACCCAAAGTTTTAAAACTTTCTTCTACCTGAGAGCAAACATTAGTATTAATCTGTGTGTACTTGAGAGTCTTCTAGATCAGAATACTTGTAATAATACAGCCAAAGATCCCGTCTGTTTCTGACACCTTCATTTATACCAATACTTTCATGATTTTCTGGCCATATCATTTCAACTCAACAGAATCTCCATCTAGCTGATTGTAGTTTGGGACTACACATTTATAACTGATTGTTTTTAATTAAAACTAAGCACCTCCAGAGTATTAGTTATGGTTCAGGTCCAGATCTTTTTATATTGGAAAACAGAAAAAGCTTGCCATCAATAGTTGTGAACAGTTTAAAAAGTGTCTTCCAGCATTACAGTATTTCCCAACCACAAGCTTACTCCACAGAAAAAAATACACTCCAAGTTCAAGCATCTTTAAAGAATGCCTGTGTTCTGGATTTTCTTCGTGCAAGGGCCTCTTGCTTTTTTCTTTCAATCTCTTCTTGAGAACATTTTCTATTTTTTTGTTCTACCACAGACACTGTAAATAAAAGAAAAAAAAAAACGTATTAGGAGCTTCAGGTTTGTTCAGTATGTATTTGAACTTAACCATTTTCAGTGTTGGAAGATCCACGGCAGGAGCACGCTGTTCTGACATAGTGGGAAGGCAGGAAGGGGACAAGATGCACGACCTTTGTAGTGCTGCTGATTATTACCTCCCAACGAAAACACTGGGATGTGCACATTTGCTTCCAGGAGGTTTTACCTGGGTGCCCTTCAAGTGAACCTGATGCCATCAGGAGTCAACAGAGGAGATGGGGTTGGGTTAGGAAAATTGAGGCAATCAGAGTGAAAAGGGCTCCACAATTTAGGGAGCTGGGCAGGGATACGGAGATGGTACAGACACAGGGGTCAGGTACAGTACAGGTGTCACACAGATAAAACAAGAGAGGTTGGAAAAAGGTCAAAAGTAGCAATAAAAATTGGCAAAGGAGACAAGAACATGATAGCTAAGCACAGCATTTTATATGGTGTGCAACTGAACTATAAATTCCCATACTGTAAAATCCTGACCTCACTGGAACCAACAGGAACACTCCTTGCACACATCAGTAATTTTACGATATTTATACACCAATTAATGCATTTTTAGTAAGTATTCAAACCGAATAAATAGAAAAAAAAGGGTATATTTGCTTCTCATCAAAAAGTGTCCATGAAAAATTAAATAGTGATTTTTGAAAGGACCACTTAATATCAATTTTCTGGTTAATGTCCTTTCCCGCAAAATTTAAGATAAAGAAAGTTATGGTTTATCTGTAAAGAAAATCTACTCTATTTTCCTTCATTCCTTTACTCTTTAGAACAGAGACCATTCTATTCCAGAGAATAACTAATTATCTCTCCCCTTCCTTCCCCCTTGTAATCCAAAATTGCCACTCTCAATTTATATACTTCTCTGCTGGGGAAGAAACAGATAAAATACACATTCTTCAATAATTAATTGTTTTGTTGTTTTTGCAACGGTGCTTCTTGGAAATGGAGGTTAATATAGGACACTCTTAAAGGCATGTTTTAGCAGAATGAATATTGATTAAAACTTTGCCAAGCTGTGAGATCAAGTAAAAATAAGACTGACTGGCACTTGGCTGGTTCTACATCTCCCCAGGAATTAACACTGAGCATGGAATATTACTGATGGTCGCTTGGCAATAAAGAAGTGACACCTCTCCTCTGGATGAAAGGGCATCTCAGTGTTTAGACTGGTAACACAAGAATATTTCCCTGGCAATTTCAGCCACAGGGCAAACAACACCACTCAGGCTGAGCTCTGAGAAGTGTCAAGTGATTTGAGGCTCCAAATTCCAGGTGTACAGTAATATAAAGGAACTGGCACTCTCTATCACCTGGTGTCCTCTTCCCCTGTCCCATCACTAACTGGGGTTTTACTGTGCACCAAAATTTTTAAGTAAGAGGTTAGGAAAATAGTGCAGAGTTCTGCATCAGCCTGTACTTGATCCTAGGGTACCTGAGTGTCTATGGAGGTATTTAGAGAAGCGGAGTGGAAACAGATGTCCTGAACTACAGGAATTCAAGACATGCATCAGGGTGATTTTATTTTTGAGGAAATAGCCTCCAGATTCTCCTTAGAACATCTGCTAACACCTTAACTGAATGGATGAATACTGAAGCCTATTTGAAGTTGCAACACAGGACAAATTTCTTGGACATTGTGACTACAGTAAGGAAACAAACACTAACAGTCCAACAGTGATACAGTAAAGACAAGTACCTGACGCAGTCTGTGCAAAAGACTCTGAAAGGTGCCTCTTGAAAGGTGATTTCTTACTGTCAAGCTTGCTGTGCAACGTCACGTTCACCTGATTCTTGCTTCCTTCCAAACCCTGCAGAGTAATTCCAATGCCAGAATGATCCCCTGGATTTTCAGACCCTACACAAAGACCACCCTGAGAACTGTTAACCTTTCGGAACTTAAACTTTGAAGGCACGACCGAAGTTTTGTTACCAGAGCTGCTACTTGGAATCTTTCCCACATTAGACAAGAAACGCGAGCTGTCCAGTGCTTTCCTACTAAAAACATTTACTCCATCAACAGGACTTACTTCAGAACCTGTCTCTCCTGCTGGCACAGAATTTGACCTGCACCATTTCCCTGAAACTGTCTTCGCAGCATCTTCAGAAGCATCCTGGCGACGGTTTTTGGGCAGTGTGTTTTTACACTCCACAGAAGGACCGGAGATCGCAGGCTGAGGATTTGAGATGCTCTTACAGCTCACTACATGACCTGTTGCAGCCAGCCCATGCACTGCCTTTGATGAATTCCTACAGGAATCATTTAGTGAGACAGCCTCCTGTTTTGCATTTGTTTTTTGTGCCAAGAGATCAGGCAGTCCTTGTTTAGACGCTGGGAAGCTGTTACCAGCATTTGTTCTGGAATTAATACTGGCTCCTTGAAAAGTTTTAGTTTTTTCATTTCCTTGCTTAACATCCTGGCTCTGAGTTTGCTTTTCTATATCATCACACACCTGATACAACAGTTCATCATCCTCACAGTTTGCATCCCAAAGCCTATCGGATCCACAAAACATACCCAATACTTCATCGGAGAATTTTGGTTCATTCCAGTCATCAAATGACAGAGGATATTTCTTTGGTATTTCAACTTGATTTGAGTGACCTGTATTAGCTTGGTTAACCCCTCTGGTTAGATCATTAGGTTTCACATTGGTAGGAACACTGGATGACTGACAGGAAACAGTATGAGTGTTATTCCCAGGTTTTCCTGCTGGCTGTCTATGAGGATTAGGTCTTGAAGGACAAAGAGGAAGAGCAGCACTTGTAGGCTTAGTGGATTCATTTCTATTCTTCACTTCAGATTGCACTGAAACAGGAATACGGTGCAAATCACTATTTTGGGAACTCTTCCAAACAGGTTTAATTTTATCTGTCTTAACATCACATTTGCCATGCAAGGCCTTGGTCTCTGTCTTTGAGTTTTCTGTCTTACATGGCTTTTGTAAAGACAGTGATTTTACAACATTTTGTGAGTTTTTACTAGAATGTTTCAAAGGTGAATATTGCAAACTGTTAGATTTATTTACAGTCCCCGAAATTGTTACTGAATTGCCACTACTTCTTTGCTTTGTTCTGCTAGCATCACTGAAATCATGCACAAATGGATTTGCAGGAATTTGTGGTGGTTCTTCAGTACTTATCAATTCAGGATTTTGGGTTATTTGCATCACAAAAGAGTCATCTGCCAAAAGATCTGTATCCCAGTCATCAAAGTCATCATTAACTACTCCAGCAAGCTTAGCAGAGGCCACCAATAGTGTCTTCAAGTGAGGAGGGTTTTTCTTGGCCAGGGTGTCAGTATCAGGTTTTGGTACAGTCTGGTCCACACATGCCTCTGAATTAGCATGCTGCGTGACTTCAGCTTCCTCAGGAAGGTTCTCCTCCTCCAAGGTACTTTTAATTTTATGAAAACTATTATTTAAAGAAGTCTCTAACAGCCCTTGGCTCAACTGTCCACTGCACTTCTGGGTAGAGGAGTCAAAAAGAGCATGAAGGGCTACTTCAGCCTCAAGGTCTACAGACTTTTGACTGCCAGGGATGCCAGTGCTTTGTCCAACTGGTTTCAGGGACACAACAGCATCTGTTTCAGAACCTTCACCAAGGAGTGATTTCTGGTTCCTCATATTTATTTCACCTTTACTTGAAGCCTCTGAGGTGGTCTGGATGAAGTTGTGACCAAGCTTCTCCTGTTCCTGAACAGCATCTAACTCTACTAGATTTTTATCAAACTCCTTAGCTAATTTCATGAGCTCCTCTTCGGGATTTTTTATTTTGAGGTCTCTGGATTAAAAAGAAAACACGGAAAATAAAGTCAGAGCTACTGAGAAAGCTTAGCCAAGTTCAGCTCCGTGACCCCATGAGCTGTTCATTCTCTAGTTTAACAACTACAAAGGTACGACTAAATCCCACTGCTTCCAGTATGCAGTCAACATCCGTTCCCTGCAGGAAGACATAACAAGCCCACAATTCAAGGCATTCTATATAATAATGTACAATTATATGGTTCACTATACATAGAAGACCACATAGCCTTTTTATTGAAAGCCCTTTTATTGAAATAGCCTTTTTATTGAAAGAAAAAATTGTAACTTACCTCGAACAGCTTAACTTTGTCCTAGCTCGCCCTTTTACTAGTACAGGTGTACAGGGAATAGCATCCTCACCAATCCATGTTCCTAAAAGGGAGCCTTCATTACAGGCTGCTTTTTCATCCTGAATAATTAGATTTTATAATGCTTAGAAATTTGATTTTGGATAAAGACTGGACTAGACACAAACATTACATGAGTTAAAAGTTGCTAAACTAAATAAATTGGATGGTTTCCTGTTGAAAGCCACAGATAAGAGCAAAAAGAAGTTAATTGAGATACTGCAACATTGTCCACTGGTAGTCGTATCACTTTAATTATATCAATTTAAAGCAGGAACTTCTATTAAAATAACTGAATTATACTCTGGCACGCAAATCTAGCAGTCTGCTTCAGGTTTACACATATTCATGTTACAAGCTGTGATCTAGTTTACTTCAGTATACTACTAAGGAGCTGGCTGAGAGGCCAGACTTTAAATTACATTCTGTATGCTTACAGAAAAAAATTCTGACTTCTTCCACTACAACTAATTCATAAAAAGAGTCTTTTAACAGAATTAAGTGACATTTAGAAATTAAATGAAATTGTTTCAGAGCTTCAAAGTTTAGGCTTGAATATGAATTTCGAAATGAAAAAGGCACAACACTGTGATGAATTGTTTAGAGGGGGAGAGCAATAGGATGTGGGAAATTACTGCGTGTAAGCCAGCAAAATTAATTTGAGCTTTACTAACTACTAGGTTAGTTTTAAAAAAGTTCTCTTATTCTTTGTAAATTTAAGCGTTTTTTTAAATTTCTTTTTGTTTAAAAAAATAAAAACATAAACAGCAGATTGCATTTATGTAACTATTTAAAAGGTAGGCAGTGGCATCCCTCATCAATGATTTTCCAATTCTTTTAGTGTAATTTCTCACAAATACGCTAAACAGTAAATATCTTTTAAATAGCTCTGTCAAAAGAGCAGGCATGTTTTAAAAGCTAAATATTACAGATATATTAGGAATTATACGTTTTCTTCTTGCACTTAAAATGCAGCAGCACTTTTGTTTCAACTTTCTGGGCTATGAACATCAGGTTCACAGCAAGAGGTAAAGGCCAGAGATTCTGGGGTAAAAAGGAAAATTATCTGGAGTATCGAAGCAAGGTTACTATGTTTCTATTATTGCAAAATATCTCTCATCTGGGTCTTGATCTTGTAAACCAGCAGTCAATCAAGACTGTTCAAAATGCTTCTTAAAAACAACTGCCAAGTAAATCCAGTATGTGAAGAAACTCTCACGTTTTAATAGATGCCTAATTAAGGAAAAATGAACTGCATTCCTATGACCAAGGGGCAGTAACTTATATTCTGAAAGTTAACCTTTTTAAAATGGAGCTGCTCCAAGTTTCTTCATGTGTCCTTTTTTACAGCATCTGTGACTCACACAACGATCAGCCAATGTTATGCTTACTATTTTAATTCAGTCCAGTTCCAGAAACTCGTTTTCCTTATGCCCAACTCTTACCACGACACTGGTGTAACTGAAACCAAGGCTAGGGCTGAAGCAGGATTCTCCTTGTTTTCTGCACACGCAGGGCATTGTTTCAGAAAGTTACAATTACCTGAGGAGCAATACGACTAACGATTTCCGAAATTTCTACTGCGCATCTGCTGGTAGACTGCTTGGTTTGTCCACTGCCTAGGAAAACAAACAAACTTCTTAAAATCTGGAAATCTATTCTGTTTATGAATTGCAGGACATCTCGGATAATTCAAATAAACCTGTAAACATCAGAGCTTGATGTGGTGCTATATTGAAGAATTTATGGGTTTTTAATGAAACTAAACAAGCATTATAAGAGAAAGATTTCCAAGAAATCTTTTATAATTTTTATTACACTCCCACTGCATGCCTCAAATAGGTGTCCTTAGGTCTGGATTTTGGTGTTACCTGGTCTGTGTGCAATTGGTGAATGGGAATCCCAAAAGATTTCTTGCTGTGTCTCAGTGTCATTAATAGGAGAGCTGAAAGTAGGTATTCGGGATTTCCTACTCAGCGACCTCTTTGGTGTCTTATGTAAACATGGCTCTGCGCGAAAAGAAAGAGGATCTTTATTAAAAAACAACAAACGAAAGGCAAAAATCACTTAGAACACAGAACAGGTGAAGGCAAGATGCTTTAGGGACATCACGAATAAGAATCCCATTCACCAGGACTCCGTTACTCACAACATGTTCAAAACTAGACATTAAATAGAGAACAGGACTGAGCTTTGCCAGTTATATCACCACAGAGGTGACAGAACATTACATGAGCCTGACACCTTTGTGCCCAGCATCTGATTGTAAGGATGTCAATTCTTACACTTGAGAGAATATTGACTTAACCTTAGACTAAAAGAAAAATTATGTGTATCTCTGTGAGAGAATATTTCATATTCTTGCTTGCTTTGTGTTTTTCACCCAGACTCTGAGTTGAACTCTTATTTTAATGGGCCTCCAAACTACTCTGGGTCATAACCTACATTTGTCTGTATTTCCTTCCCTGGGCCTTTCCAGCTAGGACTATTAAAAGCAGGAATATAGCTGTTCAAAACCTGCTTGCAGCTGCCTCTGATCAGTAAGTGAACTAAACACCCTGTGTGAAACTCAGCTAGTCACTCCTGTCCTTTAGAAATGACGCTGGGGATGTGAAAGCCCATAGAAACAATTTAAAAGATGCTGTTACTGTGGGAGGAACATCTTGTATGTTTTGCCCTGAAGTGCCTAGCATGGGCAGGTTTTATCCTCTCCTCTGTTAGCTCTCAGTATTTGCTGTGGGAATCACAGAACAGGTCAGGTTGGAGGGCACCACAGTGGGTCACCTTGTCCAACCTCCCTGCTCAGGCAGGGTCATCCCAGGGCACAGACCACAGGATCGTGCCCAAATGGTCCTGGAATATCTGCAGTGAGGGAAACGCCACACTCTGTTTGGGCAACCTGTTCCAGTGAACAGACACTGCACAGTGAAGATGTTCTTCCTCATGTTCAGGTGGAACTTCCCGTGCATCAGTTTCTGTTTCTTGTGCTCGGCAACACTGAGCAGAGCCTGGTACATCCTCTTTGCGCCCTCCCTTCAGATATTTACACACATTGATGACGTGCCCTCTGTTTCCTCAAGGCTAAACAGGTCCAGATCCCTCAGCCTTTCCTCGCAGAAGACATTCTCCACACCACTGACCAACTCTGCAGCTCTCTGATGGACCTGTTCCACCAGCTCCGCGTCTCTCTCGTCCTGAGGAGCCCAGAACCGGTCACGGCACTCCGAACGTGCCCTGGGCAGGGCCGAGCAGAGGAGCAGGCAGGCAGGCCTGCCTTGCCCTGCTGGCAATGCTCTTCTTACCGCAGGCCAGGGCACCACGGGCCTGCTCGGCCCCCGGGGCACGCCGGCTCAACACTCCTGACAACAACAGCCCCTCCCGGGGCACACGAGCCGGGCGAGCGGAGATTCCCACCGCACCGACCCCTCCTTCACGGCTCGGCCGCGCCTCGCCCGCGCTCCGAGAGGCGGCGGGCAGGGCCGGGGCCGCCGGGGGCCGCTCACCGCC
>WBMY01004600.1:0-23671 GCA_013397315.1 Donacobius atricapilla
GTTGCCCCTTATTGATGGAAACTGGCTAAGAAACTGTTTAAAAGAACAAACCCAGAAAATACTGGATGAGTACTAATTATCTTAACAGGCCACCTGGCCCCTGATAAGACAGAGGTGCACTAATCACCAAAGCAGAGAAACAGCCTTGCCACTAATGGCTCACAACTGTGAGTAATAAAGACAAGTGTGATAAAAAGGGATGGGGTTGGCTAGGCCTCTTCTCTCATAGAATGAGAAGAGTAACTTGGAAATGAAAGGTCAGAAACTTGAATTTCTTCTCTTTATCTTGTAGAGTACAAAAAGCAGTCTGGAAATGGAAGGTATGAACCTTGCAGCTCTCCTCTCCTTTTCCCCTGTCAAGTACGAAGAGCAGTCCAGAAATGGAAGGTAAGAAACTTGAATCTCTCCTCCCCTTCCCATATTTTGGAAACCAAATAATATACAAACTGTATATTCTGAAGCTGCTGTGCTCCCACAAAGGGATCTTTGTTTGGCTCTGTGGATGTATGCAAGACCTCTTGCTGCTCTGCTGCTAGCACATTGCCATAACTGAGCCCACATTTCCAGCAAACACTAACCCAACCCTCCCACAGAGAAAGAAGTCAGAAGACCTCACACTGAGAGTGCACAGAGAGCAGCTGTGCACAAAACTCTGTAGAGAAAGTTAGCTGGAGCCTCACAGTCCATTATTCCAAAAAGACAGCATGAATCAGCTTGTGTGCTCCTGAAGTGATGCTCCAGAAGCAATTCCACAGCAAGTAAATGCCACGCTCCCTGTAGGCATTGGTGCTTTGCCTTAATGCACTCAGGAGACTGAGCATCAAAATTTCATTTCCAGTATGGCATTTTCTTATCCAGAGAGGTACTAGAAATAACCAACAAAAACCTGAGGCTAAAGGAGAGCCTCTTGCTAAAAAAACACACCATGCTGGATGTCTCTCAAGTGCATATCTGCTAGTGGTTTGATTCTTAGAAGGTGTGAGTGTGTGTCAGTTTTTGTACAGGGGACTGACTGCAGGGTGTTCTGCTCCTTGAAAAACAAGACACACACACACATATATGTATATATATGTTTCTACACAGACATATATACATAGGAGTCTAATTTTATGCTTCCAGGTGCAAATATTTTGACTCATGTCTTTTGTATCCACATATCCCATAACACATATCTACAAAACTCATGTAGGCTAAATACACCTATGGTGCTGCTAATAGCCCAAAATTGTTATTTCCCATATAACAGGCGTCTTGCCACTCCATATAGAATTCCTGCCCTAAACCCAATGCTTGCTTTGTGTCTGTGCCACAGTGAATCTATCTCACAAGGCTGAGGATGGGCACCACGCCATCCTCACAGATGGGTCTGATGGCCAGGAGACGGTGTGTGTGCATCCAGAGTGGGTGAGACTGAGGGAGATATAATCTTCCTTTGCAGGGAGATTTAAACAGCTTTCTGTTTTGGCTGTACCTACTGTAAGGAGAAGGGTGTAGGCTTACATTACATGAGGTCTATGCAAGTGCAGAGATTGGAGAGGGAGCAACACATGTGTAAAGAAAATCTGTTCAAGTAGCTACAAATCAAAGATATCCACTGAGAAAAAGTGAGGTGGTGTTATGGAACTCTATACCCCTCTAACTCCCCTTTGGAAGACCAAGCACAACCCGTCATGACAAGTTAATTTGTCTGAACATGCCGGCAAGGCTGCAGAAACCTGTTGCACAGGCTTTCTTCCTGTCCCAGCGGCACATAATATTTGGTAAAGCAAAGGCC
Source organism: Donacobius atricapilla (assembly GCA_013397315.1). Lineage (NCBI taxonomy): Eukaryota > Metazoa > Chordata > Aves > Passeriformes > Mimidae > Donacobius > Donacobius atricapilla. The sequence continues at coordinate 1,775 of WBMY01004600.1, forward strand.
TAACTTTCAAGTAGCAAGAAGACACTGCTTTTCCATATGGTGAAAAAATCTGCTCAATAAAGGAAACAGTCCTTTTGGTACAAAGAATGTGAATTTAGTTCATATCTTTAAAAAAAACCCATTAAATGTCCTTTGAACAATTTGGCAGTTGCATGAGTAGAAGTCAAAGTACTGCTTTCAAAAATTATCCCCTTACAGAATTTGCATCTTCAGGTCAGGTCTGTATGTTTTTACAGACCTGAAGAGAAGCACCATATAAGCTACATTTATTTAGCACTCTAAAAAGTTAAAGCACAATCAGTGTAATTTTCTTCATAGTCATGCATTTTTTTTTCATATCCAAAAAAATGTACGTGAAGACTGCTATCTAAAAACAGTTAAGTGGTACTTCAACTGTTGTCTTGAACTACTTTTCAGTTAAAATTTAGGCAGTGATCAAAGATTTAGCACAGTATATGGAGTGACCAGTGAAATAAGCTTATAGAAAAAACATTTCAGTATAACACACACATTTTTAAAAACATTTAGCTGTCTTGCAAACCAAGTGAACAGTACCTAGGGGAAAAAAAAAAAGGAGGGGAAGTATAGCCATATTAAGACGAATAAGATACATGAGGAAAGTGATAGAAATTCTTCCCATACACAAGCTTAAGCTCCAGGTAGAGCAAGGGAACTGGAAGCACCAGAAAAAATGGTATAAGGTGCTCTTTGCAGTTTTAAAAATATCCACTAGGTTTTCTTTTAAATTAAAAAGTGAGGTGCCTGTCCTTACAGACATTAAAGGCAATTCTGTTATCATATTTCCTAGGATGGATGTTTTCCTCTAACCCCAATGATCACCCAGAAAAATGATATTTCCATAGGAGCATCCTTCCACAATGAGTGGATCAGCAATGAAACTCTTCTGGGCCTCGCCTCCTTCCACTACAAGGACTCATGCTTTTAGGACTGATGTGCTAAATCTTAATTACTTAGTAATAATTTTAAAAATCACAAAAGACAGTTAAATTCTAAGCTAGTGGCAGCCACCATGTTGAAAATGGCAATTAATTACACTGACAGCATGGGAAATCAAGGAGCAGTAAGTCAGTTTCCTTCCTGCTCCAGATTTTTCAGTAGTTTTTATTGTGTTTTGTTTATTCAATTAACCCTTGAGAACAGTGAAAAGAGAGGTGTTTTTGAAATGCACTCAGTATTAAAGAACTCAGCCACAATGCAAGCATGTTGCAACAACAAATTTGGGCTTGTGCTTAGTGGTAAGAAAAGTTGTAAGGAAAGGGCAAAGGTGATGCAGAGAAACTACATGCCTCCCTATTTGGTGTATTGATGTTGCCACGAACACAAGCTACCCTGTGCTTCAAGGGCTGTTCTGGCATCTGTGGACAGCTGAGATGTTTACACATATTTTGCATTGTTGCTTCCTGCATTGTGAGGTATGGAGCTACCATGGGAGTACTCCAGACCCACTTATTCCTTGTAAATTCTGTCAGAAGAGAGTAGACCCTTATGGATATATTCTGCAGATTCATCAGGGCACTGCAGTCAGAGGTGTGTGTGTGCCCATCGCATCTATTTCTAAGTGCACCTTTTAAAATCTAAATGTACTTCATAACTTTTTGATACCTGAAAAACATAATAATTTTAGTTCTCAGAGCTTCTGAAGACTTCTAAGTTGAGGAACATACTGTATTATTATCCAGATGATATCAATGCATTAATATCCTGCCTTCTGCCATCTCAGATATTTTTCATTTGGTCTTTGGAGCTATTTTATTATAAACTCAATTCATCAAATAAAAAGTGATCTTCTCCATGTACCCTTCCAAATTGATAGTGTTCTTTTAAAAGAAGGAAAAGTATGATCTAAAAAGTGTTGCATTTTAAGTATACTAAATCCCTTATGTGTAATTAGAGAACATACTGTCTAATATAGACATTGCAGATATGTAAAAATTATTTGAAATGTTAATGTTTCGCTACATATTATTACTCAAATTATAAACTAACTGTTACATTGGGAGAAAGAAATAAGTATATATTTCCAATCAAAATCAACCACACAAGCCAAATGGTTGTACCATTTAGAGATTCATGTAAATTGCTTTTCTCTTTACCTGAACATGTTCTACAGATTATAAAGCACTCATGTTAAGAACAAGACAGTGGTATAATTCTTTGATGTTTAATTTAAGCCTTCACATGTAATTCCTAGACTACATTGCATTATTCAATAAATTCTACTTTAAGGTATTGCTTTTATAATGGAATTAAAAATGAAAAAAAAAACTTTGATTTTTTTTCTTTTTTATTTCAGTGTGAGTCCAGTACATTTCTCTATCAAGAAGAACCTCATTAGTAAAGTGCATTCTTGGACTTTCACAGACTACAAGATACTGATTTAAAGGATAGGCAAATTGGCATCCTGTGAAATAAAAGTTACAAAATATTCCTGGTAGAATAAAAATAATTTGCAAGCTGTAGAGGGATCTACAACATTGTCTTGGGCAGTCTTTTTCTGTCTTCCTAAAAAAGCAACCTTGCAGTTCCTTGATGCTGCTCTCCAGAATCTTTGTTTTAATTCTTGTTTTTATCTGCAAGCAAATAAGTCCTTTCTTATGTGAAGTACTTTTAATAGGCTGCATATTGAGCAAGTAATGCTTTCATTGCTGGCTAAATTGCAGTGGAAGCCCCCAAAATGTAACCAGAATTAGGTGTTGGTCATGGGTGCATCAGCAACTTCCCCCTCTCCTGTCCCAGGGATGTGCTAGGGGGAACTCTGCAAACCAGATTAGATCAGCTTCTAGGATTGGGTGTTTTTTTGTTTGTTTTGAGCAATAAAGTAGACTTCATCTCCTGAATTGATTCTAATAGATAAAAAAATAATAATTTTTTAAAGGGAAATCTTTCATATGTTTGCAAATCTGGATTTTTTTTTTTTAAATCTTTCTCACTGTGCTGCCTGAAAACAAAGATGAACAAAATGCTAGAAGATAAGAGAAAAAAAGTGTCAGAAACTGGGAAGTGGGTGATGTCATATTGTAGTACAGCTGTATAAATTAAGGAAAATGAGAATAGTACCTGTGTGCATTTCACGTTTAACTGAGTTTCAAAAAACTTAAATTATTTTCTGGACAAAAATTGCTTCCTCTTTACATTCAAAACACATCTTTATTCTTCTTCTCTGCTCAGCAGTAAAAGAAATTTTTTTAGAAGATATTCTGTTATATAAAATAAAGAGAGGAAGGAAACTGGAGTTAGAATAAAAGTGAACATTATAACTTAAAGGAGAATTTATAAAAACAGATGTATTATTTCGTTTCATGTTTTGTTTTGTAAATATCCCATATGTTTATATTAATAAAAGGTGAACTCATCAACTGAACTTGTTCATAATTTTTATTCTGCTACTCATTTAATCATCTCTAGTTGCTGTTTCCTGAAAAGACATTGCATGTCAATTAAGAATGGTGGTAATTTCTGATTGAGTGGAGTAATTTGTAACAGGAGCAAAATTTAAAATACCGTACTAAAAGTATCAAAATTCATAAAATGCCAGATTGGTACCTTAGCCTTATCAGGAGGCTCCCTGTGTAGTAAAGCTGAATCTCACTATAAAATCAGAAAGTATGTAAATAATCCTGAAATAGTGAAAAATTTAATAAAGATATCTCGTCAGCAGACTGATGAGAGTGGGAGTAATGTTATGCAAATTAAGCTCACAGTTCTTCTACATCAAAGGAATTATCAAAGCCAAATCAGAGAGGAAGGAACCACTACTATCTGCAATTCAGATCACCACTTCTGGTCCCATCATTAAACTTCAGAAACTTTAAGAAACTTTTTGGGAGTGTCCTACTATTAATTCTTAACATTATTACTTATTTTGGCCCTCATGCTATAAGTTACTGAGAGCTTCTTAAGACTAGGGTCTGCTTCTTAAAATGGCAAGACCATCCGTTTCTGTGACTGTAAAGGAGAATGGATGCTGGCAGCTCACTTTTCTTTCTCCTTTTTCCTTGCCAAGTAAGAACAGATAATTCTTACAGTCTCTTTTAAGTTCATGCTCAATCAAGGCAACATCTACACAGCTGTGTCCTCTGCCATGAATCCCAGCTGCCCAGGAGCACTATCACGTAGCAGAGCCTTCCTACAAACCCTAAACTTGTAGAAAACAAGAGCTTAGTCCACATCATGGAGGTAAAGTATCCTATGCCTTGTAAAGCACCTGAAGACGATCAGCTACAGAAGGATGGGAACCTAGCTGGGAAATTATTACTTGATCAAGTCCACACAATTAGTATGCTTGTAGGGTTTGACACTAACTTCCAAGTTTTTCCTCCCCGCATTTTATTTCCATATGGGGAGTGCTGTGCTTCACAGGAACTGTGAAAAGAAGACAAGTTTTAGTTCTGGAAAGATCCCTCACATTAGCTGTCTAGGTAGCTGAGAAAGCAGTTCTTTGCTACAAGAGAAATAAGGATCTGCTTGTCAGAGTGTTTCCATTTCAAAATGAAACTCTCTGAGCTTTTTACTGTTGGCATTAATTGCTTAGTGATATTGCACCCACACAAGACTAATGTAAGGAAGCCTTTATTCTGAATTTTTATGTTAATAGTGACTCTCCTGTGGCCATGAAAGAAAGTATTGATTTATGTGTTCTGCAGCAAGGTCTCAATGGTGTCAATAAAAAGGTAACTAAAAGTGCAAGATCCATCTCTGGCATTTTTATCTATCGAGCAGAAATTGCCTCTTCATGAAAATTTTATGTGTCCATTTGATCTATACCTTATCAGGTGTCATCTACCTCTATTATGATTCAGATATCATTAATTAAAAGCTAAGCAAGGAGCATATTCTGAAAGCTGCTAACTCAGCAATGTTTGAATACTGATAGTAATCAGCGAACAAGATCAACTCTTATATGGTGCTCTTGTGAACTAAAGAAGAGGCAGCAAAAGGCGATCCTTACATATATATTGGTACTTAGATTAATTTTGGACCTCTTTAGACAACCTTTTGCAGCCTGCTCTCCCATATGGCAGCTTACTGACAAAAGAGACAAAGACAAATGTGTCCCTGAAGCTGCTATGATGGCTCCCAATCCATTGTCGCCTCAGTGCCTCAAGAGCAGAACACCTACAGACTCTTCTTCAGCCTCTCTTCTCTGTAGATGACAAGAGTCCCCGAAGATCATTGGTGTTCAGATTCTTCAGGATCACAGATCACCAAAAGGTAGTCTGGGGGAAAAAAAAATAAAGTTGAATAATAAAAATTCCAAAAATACTATGCCTGGATCTCCAGGCAATCAGACAAAAAAAAAAAAAAAGTGGGATAAAAAGTAGAGGATTAAAGTGACATATAAATTTTAAACTAATATAATTTGGTTGTAAGTGAAGGCAGTATAATATCTTCATAACCTTGTCTGTGGATTAAAAAACCAAAACAAGACAAAACAGAACATGATCCTTCACTTTACAAAGGTCAAAGAGCCATGGGCATGGATACACAACCCACACAGATGGATTTTGGGCTGTGAAGTTTATACGCAGCTTAGAAAGTTTCTTCCTTCCTAAGATTTAGGCAGAGGGTCTGGTAGCACCTGTACAGTTGACAGAAAACGTCTCCTCCCCAATTACTCAACAGTTAAGAGAGAAAAATAAACAGCACAGCCCACTGTGAGACTGATCTAGAAGAGCATTAAAGTTAGAAATGGACTTTGACAGCACCTAAATGTACACTATCTGAATTTACTGATAGCCAAAGCTTGATGTTTCAAAGTTCTGATTGAAAGCTTTGATCTCCTGTAAGGGTATAATTAATTGTCATAAGCTATCTAAATACTAAGATATTTTGTTGTTGTTGTTGTTGTTGCAGCCAAATACACCCACAAATGTCTACTGAAATATTCATTTGTTTAACATTAATGAAAACATCTTTAGTCACATACTGGTTCTAAGGTATGACTAGCTTTCTAAAGCTAGCTGATCCAAAAACTATAAAAGGGAAAGATTGTGTCTGTTGAAGTATTTGACTGTTTCTATAGGAATAGCTATATCACAGTGTATTTTATAATAATAATGTTAAATCAATATACAGCCATTAAAATGTCATTAATCTTTCCATAGCTATGGTAGTTCTAGATTAAAAGAAGTCCTTTTACTGTAGTTAAAACTCCTTACAAAGCAATGTAATATAACGTGAAAAAAAAAATTATGAAAGGAATCATGCTGATATAAAAAATTACTGTATAAATTGACATGTTAGTATATGCAGTATTACTTTCCATGCAAAAAAATGCAAAAAAAAATTCCTCGGATAAATTCATTGAAAGGAGAGAAGAAGCAAGTCACAGAGTAAAGGACAATTAAAAAAGATAAAATGAGGAAGAGAAGAGATAGAACAAGAGGAGTTATTGTTCTACTTCTGCTGCACTCTGACTTGGTTTGAAGGAGGAAAGGCACTGCTGTTATGTACTCAATGTCTTTGCAATTTGAAAGGGAGAGAGCTAGTGAATTGTAAATATTCATAAGTTACTTAGACTAATGCATGTGCAGGGAGGTCTGAACATTTTAACGATGCATTTCATTCTGTAAGATTGGCCTGGAGGTACCTTCAGAGGTCATTCAATTTAGGACACACTCCCAAGGAACCGAATCTGTATTATTGCTTATGCACACTTGTTGAACTTTTTTTGAAACCTTTTATGTTTATATAAGTACAGATTTGTGTCCATGCTTCTAATTAAATTAGTTCTTTTTTTTGTTTTATTTATTTACATGGTTTCTTACTTTGTTGGTATTATCATATCAGAACTAAAAAATTCACCAAAAACTGAACTTATAAAAAATTAAAACTTAGTTCTTCACCGAGCTGAATGTAATAAATCCCTATTTTTGTGCAACTGTAAGATAAGGATGTTATAAATTGGCAATAACTGTATTTCTGTTACATTAACTTTTTAGATAGATTGACCACAAATCACTTTAATACTGTATATATAGGAATGCATGTAAAAATTTAAGACCATTTAATATACAGAGAATGATAACTGGTCAAAGTTTATTCTGGTAAATTACTTGGGGAGTGTAAGAAAGACTCATATCTCTACAATTTTCTCTAACGGGGAAGGGGGGAAAATAACCTATTTAATTAAAAGCAGTATGTTCAAACCAATCAGAAGAAAGGACTTATGGTCTGCATAATATTTTGTAGCCATGATTTTCTAAATATGTAAGAGAAAGTCAAGTTCTAAGAAGAAGAAAGTCTTTTTAAGCCAACTACTGTTGCTAGCAAAAAACTACTTCATCTGGTTTGAGGAATGTGTGTGTCAAAAACCTTGACTGGCTCTTCCAGTTGTACCAGCTCATCTGATCAAAGATGCCGCCTTTTCCTCCTTAGTTTTTCAATTAACTTTTATCACATGCAGACACAATAGTCACAGTGCATATATATGTTAAAGAACAGCAATATTTGTGGTTTAGGGTTTATGGTAGCAGTATGAAGCCAGAATGAAACTTCAAATATAGGTAAAACTATTATTTTGTTAAAGAGTGTAGCATTTGGCCTCTACTGCACTCTGAAACAAGACGGGATTACATTTCAGGTCAGCATTTTCTTTTTACGGTACATAACTTGTGTCTGGTGAACAGAAAATAAACCTTGCATTTTAAATATACCGCTCACAATTTCACGTGAAAGTCATCAGTAACGGACAAAGCACAGACAATTCTGTCACTTGTAACTGTTCATTCAATAGAAGACATGGATATAGTTAGTTGCATATACATCCCAGTGCTGCAAACTACCCTTTCTCCCTACTTCTTTTCTCATCCACTTCTTAAATTGTCTCACTAAGTGTGTTATGCAAAGCCTTCCAACAGATTTCTGGGGCAGTTCTGCATCTTTGCTGATAGTCCTCAGTTTCAGCGGCCACCAGAGTCATCCACTGGCAACACTTTTGGGAGTAGTTTTGTTTTGTCTATTCAGAGTGCTCTGATTGGCCTTGTTCACAAAGCCTCAGTATTAATAAAAGCAAAATTTCCTTCCTTGGGATGTTTGCAATACTCATTTTTATCACAAGATAGTTTATATGTGGTCTAAATTAAAGTAAAAAGCTTATGATTTGTGAAGATAATAGTCTCAGATGCACTGAAATATTAATATTCTTAGATTTATGAAAACATTAATATTTAGGATATTACTATTTTCTGAACATCATCTAGAAACAAAAATTCTGCTGATGAATCAATGCAAAAAAATAATGTTTCTAAATGTACTTGTATTGTTTGGCATGAATGGTAAAAACCAATTAGTGAGCTGCTTTAAAACTGACAGCCAGATTGGCCAATTGGATACAAGTGTACACCTCTGGGACACAGGGGTTAAACACAGGTGGGATTTTGGGAAAGGTCTTTCTCTTTCTGCTGTGGGCCTGCCATGAGGTAACATCGAGGGGCAGGGGGAGCAGCAGGGCCTGGCTTAGGTCCCGCTGCCCCTGGGGCCGGGACGGGGTGGCCAGGATGGGGTTGGCCCTGACCAGAGTCAAGCCAGGCCCTGAGCCCGGCAGATGCCGGCAGAGAAAGGGGAGCCACGGCTGCTGACATCCAGCCAAACCTACGGCCTGCCCCATGCTGCCAGCCGGGCCCAGGGAGATGTCCCTGGGTCCCCGGAGAGCAGCACCGAGCCCGGGCTGGGCCAAACCCACCCCATAAGACCCAAGGGTGGAGGGGAAAGAAGATCCGGGCCGCCGTTTCTGAGCCTTCCCCACCGGTGTGGATTTGAGATTTTCACAGATACCATGGCAGAGATCACATGGCCATCCGGAAGCCACAAGCAGACCGTGTCTTTTTTGAAAAGTTACTGGAACAAAATGAGGAGAGACTTGTCTCTCGCAAAGACTGAATCCAAGACTATTTTATAAGTGATACTGACCTAGAGTTCTGAGTTCCGTCTCTTTACATTGTTTTGTAGAAAAGTAAACTGTTGGTAGGGGGGAAGGGAATGCTTTTAAAAAGGTTTCATGAGGTTTTTTGTTCTCCCTTTAGTGTGTGTTAATAAAGCTGTTTCTATCTTTAAGTTAAGCCTGTTTTGCCTTTCTTCTAATCCTATTCCATAGTGGGAAGATAGACCACGACACTAAATTTAACAAAACAAATTTGGCAAATGTGAAACCACTACATCTTTTGGTGTTTCCGCCCAGTTTCGAACTTGAACCCATTTCAGTACTACAATGAACGAATATGCCTCGTGGCTGATTGATGAAGGAGTTAATTCATTTCATCATATACGAAAAAAGAGAAAACTGTATTTTAGTCTTGCCAAAGCAAACACAGTTGGGGAGAACTGATGGCTCAAAGCTAGTACTGAAAGGCTCATATAAAGAGAACAAAGACTTGATTGCTCTTACTTTATTAAAAAACTAAGCAATGCACTTTTAAAAAACTCCTTGTATACAAATCTTCATTAACAGAGATAGAAAATTATTTTGAATGCTTCATTGTTACTCTTGATATCATAATTAGGGAAAGCCCATAAAAAAGCTCAACAGATATTTTGAAGTGCAGCAAGTCACTATAAGCATTTCCATCTTTATATGTAATATATAACTTCTAAAACAGAATAGTTCTCTACTACAATTACTTTTATGAAATACAGCAAAAGATATCACAGTGAAAAATGCAAGCCATGGTGAAGCACGGAAATTGAGAGATGAGAGAAATTATAATCCACGTAGTAGATGTTAGTATAGAGTGAAATGATTTGACATACATTTTTTTTCACCTCAGAAGGATAAAACCACATGCTTACTTCCTTGCATGCTAAGAAATATGACAAAAGGTAAGCCATTGACTTATAAATAAAGGAATTAATGAGTAATGTATCTAAAGTACACTGCACTGTGATTTTATCATAAAAGTTTATCGGGGTTCTAGTTAGTCCCCCAGTGACACTTGCTGGTCATAGTAGGATCACAGCCGATCTCCTTATAAAGGTCTTGCAAGCCTGGATTCTTACACCCTAACATTATCTTCATTCATAAGAAAAAAAATATTTTAATGGTATGATAGATTTGTCAGACCTGTGCACTATCTTTTGATAGCCACCCTACTAAAAAGGACAGTTAACTCAGAAATTATTAGTTCTCTGTGAAGTAAAGCTTTAATAAACTAATTCTACCTACAAGATGGCTGACCAGACTGGGTTCTTCTTGTGACGTAACAATAGTTTCTATACTATATTGTTGTTAGGCCTAATTTAATTATTACAGAAGCTTAGAAGTTAGTCCTGGCAAACAGCAGTAGAATCCTGCTAATTAATTCAAAGTGATCAAATTCCAACAACGGACAGAAATGGAATGCAAGAAAAGTGACTAAAGGCAGTATGTATTTTAGCGAATTCAAATAGAATGCTTTTTTGCTAACAAAATGTAGGGGCAGGTTGGGATAGCAGTGGTATTCATTCATGGCTCAGCACAGCCACCAAAGTTAATGAAGAATGTTCCAAATGAGCCGAGAGAGCTTGAAGCAAGATGTAGCTGGAATGTACCCAGGCAAGGGAAATATGTTTTTGTAATGAAGTGGTTGTTTGCCACGCAATCTGCATAGTGTGATGAAGATACTAAAATTTTATATTTGGCTAGAGAACAAATTTGGTCCTAATCTTCACTGTATGCTGCAAAGACAAGGCATCACATGAGCTGTGCTACCTGCTGTAGCTCCTGTGGAAGTCCCTCCTGTAAAATCCTTGCAGCCATTATAGATAAAAACCTCCTTAAAAGTTGTGCAAATTTCCGAATCTATTGGACAATAGTTTAGTCTAGGGGAACACCTGAGACAGTAGAATTGGTGGGCGACATGCAAGAAATATTTCTGTTAGGTGAAAGCAGTAAATAGGAAAGAAAATTAGGCACATCATTAGAAAAGCAAAATTTCAAGCCAGTATTTCCTGAGACCTAATATGAAATCTTTCACTAAGAAGTATTGATAATTTAAATTTTAGCACCTAAATAAAAACTTTAAACATTTGTTTAGCATATTATCTCAAATGGGTTTCTATGGCTTCCCACATGCTTCTGATCTGACTGCATTATTGCAAGAGATTTACTGTCAAAAAGTCATTACCCACCTCTGATTGACATGAATGAGGCCTATGGTGTAACTTCAAGTCTATACGCTAATAACAATGACAGCTGGAATGACTGGATATGGTTTTATACCTGTAAAAGTATTACTTTCGGGCTATTAATTGGAACAAAAGGGGTAGAATCATCTTAGAAAAATGCAAAAATAGCTTGTTTCCTATAATAATGCTAAGATCCAGAAGTTTGTAGGCATTTCCTGGGAGTCCTGCCAACTGAATACAGCTCCTATCCCACATTATCTGCTCCTCCTCTGTGAGGATTGAGAGGTAGGGATACAACATAAGCCATGCTGAGCATGTGATCTGTAAACTTGCTTCGTGTACAAATTGAACAGCCCTTTATTCCAGAATGAAAGCATGCACAGATGTGTTCAGTCTTGTGTACAAGTATTGGCAAAGGGGCTACAAACTAGAAAGACTTGGAAGTTGAAGTCCTTCTGCATTTCTGTCTTTAGAAACAGCAGCTGAGACCCTGGAGGGAATGTGGAACACCAAGTGACTCTGTGAGTCCTAAATGGTCTCCCAATGGCTGAACATCTGAGGAAGCAGCTGGCTCCAGCTGGGGTTAACATGCCAATAGCAGTATGTGCAGGATACCTTTCAGGGTCAATATCAAAAATTTACCACTGTTGTGCCCAAAGCTTCCACTCCAAGTAGTCTATTCAATTAAATATAGAAAATGGACTGCCTGTGAAATCAGCTGCTAAATAGAAAAGAGGAGAAAGCAAGTACATGGAGTGAAATGCAGGCAACAATTGCTTTTTGCTCAATTAGCTTACCATAGGATGGGAAAAAGTAGGATGAAGGGAAATAAAAGAGGACTTGTCTTACAATTGAAAAATTGGAGAGTATAGAAAAAAATAAACCCTGCTTATTTACTGCCCTCTATCCGCAGAGCAATGCTGCAGCTGCTGCTCTTTTGCCGCTGAGAGCCAAGTGGCTTCCCAGGCGTGGCAAAGAATTTAGCTCCCTGATTAGGAGCAAAGGAAACAGCAGGAAACTTTGTTCCACTTTGTTCAGTTCTTTCCCATCACAACAACTCCTGGAAGAAGGAAAGGCTGGCAATTCATGACTGTGCACCATCACAAAATTAATTTTAAGACTGTGCAATGTCAGGAATAACATCTGCCGCTACTGTCTAGCTAATACCATAATCGACTATGATGACAATGTTGGACAATTGGTACTCAGGGGTGACAAATGCTCGCCTAGAATCTGACCTCCCAAGCAGAACCTCTGACTCACGGATCAGAATATATCACATATTATGTACAGAGACCACAGGCAGTAGTGAAATATCTGCAGAAAGTTAAGGATATGATAAAAAGACCGAACTGGAGACAATGCCTTGATAAAACCAAGGTAAATGAGAAACCACTATAAATGTGTATATCTAGACATAAACAAACATCTTTGTAAAATGTGGCTTTGATAACTCAGATCACCTCTTGCAGCAGGAGGTGGTGATGGGGGAGCCACATCATGGGTTTCAAGAAGTCACCTTGGGAATTTGGAAAGCCTTTTTCTGAGCAAATCTGTTCTTTCTAGGTGAAAAAAATTCTGGGGGATCCATTTGGGAACTCATGCAGTCTAGATCCACTGTAGCAGAACAGCTTTTACTAGTACCCTGACTGAAAATCCTGTATCTTCTGGAAGTGTCTCTTTAGTGAGCTCTCACATGAACCTGGAAAACTCGATGTTCAATTGTAAATAACACCTGGCTAAAAAACTTATACTCTTTCAAAGCAAAAAGTCAGCAATGGTTGAACTCGTTCTGGGGGAATCATCAACCTACGAAGACTTAAGTCATATAAAAACAACAAACTTATGAATTACATGGATTGCTATAAAGCTAGCTCCCTAGCCCTGAATGCAAAAGTATTGTAAATATTTTTTAAATTGTCATTTTTAAATGACTCAAACTGCAATTCAGTTCTGTGTATCCAAAAAAAAACCTATGCATTTCTGCTTTGTTTATTGCATAAGCAATTACTCAAATTTCTTCAATCCCTGTTACAAGATATTGATTGACAGAAGTGATACAGACGTAGGCATCCAAGATACTTTCCAAACTGGGCAACTCTAAACCAGCACAGGGATGAAGTTATATGCATAAAAGTACACAAGCAGTGAAACTGATTTAAATGCCCTCTTCTGGGATGTGTCTTTAAACAGGGTGCTATTTGTTTTAAACTTCACTTTTGATTGACTTTTCACTTTGTTTAGGCTCATAAATTAAAATATTCTAATTTACATATGGCTCTTTATGCTGCATTATGCCAATTCTTGAACACTATTTTGACAAATAATTGTAGGCAAGCCAGTACAATTAACAGATGATTACTGTTAAGGCAGAAGGGTAATTGTCAACTGGACTTAACACTGCTTTGATACTAAGTGAAAGGTTTTCTCATAAATCAAATGCTTGGTAAAAATAAGCAACATAATGTAAGGCTGTCTGCTTATCTATTGGCAATCACTAGTGTAATAGCTTAGCTTAATTGGTGACCTTTTTTCCTGAGTTTCTATCATGATGATACAAAACAGTGGTCTTTGTTTAAGGATACATATGTTACATTTTTCCTGTACACATTTTTTTTCTTGTGGACATACTAATGCTTTTTTGACATGAAGGGCAAAGACTGTTCTGGCACAATTTGTCTGTATCTCCTGATCAAATAAGGTACCACTGCCTTCAATGCATCAAACATCCTCAAGCTTGAATACTCTCCAGTACTAATCATACACACACATATTGTTGATAGCATCATTGTTAAAACATTAACATGATAGGGGCACACCTTGCTTTTGGCAATCTTATATTCTATTACATCCCCTGAACAGGTGCAAGAAATGGGCAAATCCATGGAGGATGCCAGGTATGATATAGAAGCTTTCTTGTGGGGCTTAACGTGATTTGCATGCTGAGGGCTTTGGCAGTATGGTACATTCAGAACAATGGGAATCATGTGACAGGGCACAAGCCACTGAGTACGTTGTACTATTCAGGTGCTTAGTGTAAAGAGCTGAAACCAGGGAAGCAAGAATCTGCAAACCTAGGAAGGAAATATGCACAACATGAAGCTCTTCACGTTTTCTGGAGTGTGAGCAAAAACTTTGTTACAGCTTTTGCTTTGAAAGTATTCATGCTAACTCTTCATTGTTTCAGTTGATCTGGGTTATTGGAGCCCAGTTTAATTTAAACGGATAAAGACTTCAAACTGGATTAACATGTGAGACAGCAGAAGGTGAAATTCAGCAATAAAAAGAAAATGCTGAATTTTCCTCTTGAGTTTTTTCCTGAAATGCTCTTAAAGCTAAAGAAAGATGGAGAAGATGTATTCAATGACTCATCAATTAAGATGAAGTCAACACTTCTCACCAGTCTCCTTACTCAGGGAGAATAAAATCACATCCCTCTTCTTTAGTTACCTGGAACCATATCCTTATCAAAACCTAGTCTTCAGAAATTCAGGGATGACAAAGTAAAATGATCAAATGTATTGGTTTGGCATGAATGGTAAAAACCAATTGGTGATTTTCTTTAAAACTGACAGCCAGATTGGCCAATGGGATGCAAGTGTACACCTCTGGGACACATGGCTTTTAGTACAGGTGAACTCTGAGAGGCCACCCTCTTTCACCCTTGGTCTGCCATGAGGTAATGCTTTCTGGGCAGCAGCGGGGTCCAGCTTAGGCCCTGCTGCCCCTGGGGCTGGGCTGGGGCAGCTGTGATGGAGCTGGCCCTGGAGGAGCCAAGCTGGGCTGACGAGCTGGCAACTGCCAGCAGAGATGGGGCAGCTGGGACAGGGCAGCCCTGGCTGAGCTGTGCCAGGCCCCCTGAGCCTGGCGGATGCCAGCAGGGAAGGGGAAGTCATGGCTCTTAACATCCAGCCGACTCTGAGGCTTCCCCATGCTACCAGGTGGGATGGGGGAGATGTCCCCTCCCCCCCTTCCCAGGCCCCTGGGAGTGTCTCAGAGTTTGAGCCACCTTCAGCTGAGACCCAGGGGTGGAGGGTGGAAGGCATCCATCAGTCTACTCAACCACTGGGATCCTGGCCACCTTTTCTGAGCCTTCGCCACCAGCATGAATTTGAGATTTTCACACCTGCCACCCTGGCAGAGATCACATGACCATCCGCAGGCCCGGGCAGGAAATGTTAACTCTTTCCTAACACATACTGAAACTTTTTAAAACTCTAGCCCTTTTCAAAGAGAGAGGAAAGGCCAAATTGGAAAATATGTAAAGGGACAATATGAAGATATCAAGTCAGTAAAGGAAGAGTGCCTTCTTAAGTGGAAGAGATGACAAGTTGCCTTAGTTCTAGGCTGAAAATCTCCTTTGATTTGTGGTAACAGACTGCAATATGAATATGCTAGAGTATTGCTTTAAGTCGTGGACTATGAATTGGGGAGATGATTTTGTGGATAAAAGCAAAGGTGTCTGTGATTTTATTGAGTGGATACTGAATTAGAAACTGTAATCTGGTGATCCTATGAGATGGTTGAAGCCTCATCACCAGTGAAGAATGAGAAATTCTTTGTTGTGGAGCTGTGCATCTTTAAAAGGTGAAACCCCATGTGGGAGTCCACGGCCCATATGTAGTCATGGGAAACATTGCATATTGAGAGTATCACAAATTCAGGTTCCCAGATGGGCTGCTTTTGTGGGAGTTAGAAGCCACAAACAGATTGTGTCTCTTGTGGGAAGTTACCATAACGATAGGAGAGACTTCTCTCTCTCAAAGACTGAGTGAACAACTATTTTATAAGTGATACTGCCCAAAAGCTCTGATTTTCTGTCTCTTTACGTTGTTTTGTGGAAAAGTAAACTGTTGGTAGGGGGTAGGGGAGTGCTTTTGAAAGGGTTCATTTTTTTTTTGTTCTCCTTTAATGTGCGTTAATAAATCTAACTGTTTCTATCTTTAAGTTAAGCCTGTTTTGCCTTTCTTCTAATCCTATTCCATAGTGGAAAAATATTTAGACCACTACACTAAATTTAGCAAACAAAATTTGATGAATGTGAAACCACTACATCTTTTGGTGTTTCCGCCTGGTTGCGAACTTTAACCCTTTACATCAAAATATGTAATTTGATCTGTTGTGGAGTGAGGACCGCACTGCAAAATGACTAAAGGAAGGGTTTTTAAAAGCAGAATAACAGGTCATGCCACCTGGTGAATAACTGATTGAAAAAAAGAGGAATGGATCACCCATCGAGGCTTTAGCATGCATTGTCCTACTGTTAGTATTTCTGGATTTGCTCCTTCTAGGCTGTGACCTTGTAACGCATGCAACCTGCTTTCAACCAGGCACACCAAATTCAATTCTTTCAGAAAGCCTCTGAAGCACTGCACTCATTTCTGCCTGGAAAATTTTGGACAAAAAGGAAAGTACTCTTTCAAAGTCCAGTATGATTGCCAATGTTAATGATAGTGACAGAAAATCTGAAATTAGGGTGTGCATATGTGTATACATTTACATGTTTGCATACTTTCTGATGGAGAGAATATTTCTGAAAACCTGGGTAAAAGAGGCAATGGGATGACCTGTCTGAGATTTGGTTGACTGGTTCAGCCACCATCAATTGCACAATAATGTGGAATTATGCATGTCTAAGCATAAACAGTAAGACTAACACTTTGTTAGGGTGAAGTTAGTGAACAGATGGCATAAAGACCACCAATAGTCTATAGAACATCAGACGTCTGGTATAATTTCTACATGTAAGTGTCCTTGACATTGACAAGTCAATACATGCCACATAGCAGAACAGGGAGCTGAATTTTTACAGAGATAGCACATCCTTGAAATGGTGAGAATTTAAAAAAACCCCAGTTTGGTTATAAATAAAATCAGGATGGTTAGTATTTTTGGTAAGCGATATGCAAAAATACACATTGTGGTCTGTAGGCTTTTAAAAACCTGCTCAATTCTTTGCTTAAGATTTGATAGTCATGGCCACATAAGTATTAAAACTTTGTTTGTAGTTACCATCAAATACTGTCCCTTTACATTTTTTTGACTTAGGTATACTAAACCTCTCCTTATAGGTGCTGAGAGTGTTTGTGAAATATTGTCCTGGCAAGGGCTGGCACTGCTGCTTTAAGACTATAAGAAAATGCAAGAATCACAGAATCAGAATGGTTTGGGTCAAATGGGACCTTAAAGTTTCAATCCCCTGCCATGGGCAGGGACACCTTCCATCAGACCATGTTGCTCGGAGCTCCACCAAGCGGACCTTAAGCACTTCCAGGGATCTGGTATCCACAACTTCTATGGGCAACTTGTCCCAGTGGCTCACCATCCTTACGGTAAAGAATTCCTTCCTCATATCTAATATAAATCTATTCTTGTTGAAGTTTGAAACCATTCCCCTTTGTCCCTTCACTCTGTGCTCCTGTAAATAGTCTCTCTTCATTTTTCTCGTAGGCTTCTTTCAGGTATTGGAAGGCCCCATTTATGTTACGTGAAGCCTTTTCTTTTCCAGGCTGAACAAACACAACTCTCTCAGCCTTTTCTCATCGGAGAGGTGCTCCATCACTCTAATAACCTTCGTGTACCTCCTCTGGACTCACTCCAGTAGGTCATGTCCTTCCTGTGCAGAGGACCCCAGAGATGGATGCAGCACTGCAGGTGAGACCTCACCAGAGCAGTGCAGAGGGTCACAATCCCCTCCCTCACCCTGCTGGCCACACTGCTTTGGATGCAGCCCAGGACACGGCTGGATTTCTGGGCTGTGAGTGCACATGGCTGGGTCATGTCCAGCCTCTCCAGCACCCTCAAATCCTTCTGGGCAGGGCTGCTCTGGATCTGTTTGACGCAGTTCGTCACACACACACACACACACACACACACACACTCACACTTTGATCAGAAGGCANTTACAAAGTTGATGGGTACACCCTCTACTACAAAAAAAAAAAAAAAAACAAAAAAACCAAAAACACAAACCAAACCAAAAAAGCAGAAAAATAGAAAAAAATTATGAATAAACAAAGTTCCAAAAGCAGCCAGAACTCATACAATGAAACGAGAACTTCATTTTATAGGATAAGGAAGTGGAGCACATAAGCTTAATACTGTTCAAGACAACTTTTAAAAAGACTTGGATGCTTTTGTGGAAAAGAGGGCAATAATAATGACAACAGTTGGAAAATTACTCTGTTACTGTCTACAGATAGAAGAGATACACCATGCGCTCTGAGAATAATTTGAAATTGACAAATGTTGCTATAACATAAGCACCATTTAGATCAGAAACCAGATAGCAACACCAAGGTGGCGCACATTCGTGACTCTTGATTGCTTTCATTAACTGCTGCAAACTTGAAAGAAGCCTTATCATCTTAAAAGCACAGTCCTTCTCTATTACTTACCGTGTTTATAACTTGTTTTATTGATTTGAGTCCCCCAAAAGCCTGTTGCAGAAAAATAAATGTTGCAAGAAACAGTTCTTGGAGGCTGGCTAGGCTGAAGTCCATTTGCATTTTCCCTTACAGTGTTTTCCATGTGGAAGCCTTGTCCCCACACCATCCTTTATGTTCAGTGGTATTGTTTACAAAACAAAATGAACAGTGAAGCTTGTGAAACAACTACGAGAACTGCATTGTAAAAACTAGTTGTTGGGTGGGCTTTGTAACTGTGCTTTTTTTTTCCATAATTGAAGTCTCTTTTCCCATTACTTTTTCTAAGCAAGAAGACAAGCCCAATTAATGGCCCCAGGTCAATACCAACTTCTGCCTCCTAGTCTCTCCAAACTAATGAGTTTCTAACAACCTGTAAATATTAGTGATGTTTAAATCAAGCTTGCCCCGCTTTCATTAATGTCTTATAGAAATGGGGGAATCTTTGTTCTTTGTTTTCTTGATCAAGGGGCAGCAAATACTGCAGGAGAAAAACTCAGTAAATATCAAGTCTGCAAATTCCTTTAGGGATGAAACATGAAGTGACATGTGACACTTCTCAGCTTGGATACACAAAGCTAGGCTCTGGGCAAGCTTCTTCCCTCACAAGACACCTCTTTGACAGGAAGAAAGTTTTTTGTGTTTGGCACACTGATTTTGGAGAGACCATTCAACCATAGTTAAACACAAGTAAAAATAAAGGGCATTCAAATGAAACAACAATTTTCTTTGGGCATTTATTTTATTGGGGTATAAATATTTTTGAACAATGTGTTTATATAAAATTAAATGCTTTATATACATATATAAAATGCAGAAATTAAGCACAGAACTTGAACATCATTAATATTTAAAACTCCTAGTATACAATCTAAAACTGTAATTTGAATCTTAACACTATTGATATTTCACAGGTCACATTACCGCTAAAGTATCTTTTACACCATGAATATTTTTTCTGTTCCTGCATTTACAATTGCAATAGGTGAAAAAACACTTGCAGGCTGACAAAAACTGAGATAAGCACTGTAGGAGTTGAGGAGAACATGGTTATTCTCTAATGACAGGGTTTCAAATTCACACTATTTTCCAATGTAGGACATCCTCCATATAGACAATTCACACCTGGTTTGCTTTTGTTTGAAGCCTAAAATGACCAGAAAGAATTAGACTAAGAAATTTAATTTCCTAATGTCAAAGTATTAGATCTGGTGTTTGATACCTAAGGTGCATAACTGTGAATTAAATCTTTGTTTTATTAGAGAGTGTCAAGTAACTTTGTCATAATGTCATTTTCCTATCTTTGTCTCTTTTTTTTAAACTTACCCTTCAGTAAATATTGCATCCTGAACATTAGCATGAACCCTATGTATTGCTTATGAATCGTGCAAAGGACGTGAGCATTTTTGGCTCTTCAAGGATTCTCTGTAAGGGCCACCTTTGCTGCTGCTGAACTCAAACTACAACTAGTTCTTCTTAATCACTTTCACAGCGATGAAAGGCTCCTGTAGTGGGGGGCATGGCTCAGGGCATCCACGTACTAAGAGGAAAGCAAACCCAGCATCTCTTGCAATTCAGCAGTTGGAGGCGACAGAGGAAGGGACAAATTTGAGTCATACAGCCTTCAAAAGTGTTCAAATTAACCTTGTTTTTTTAGCGTCCACTTACAATTTGTACGGTGTGCTGGATGAGCAACTAGCTGGAAACAGAAAGTCAGTGTGTTCAACCACTGATGAAAAGCCTTCTAAAGCCTTTTCCAGAGTTGCGCAGCATATTGAAGTCTTTTTTCAAATTTGGAAAACAAGTAATCTCAAGCACTTCTTGCTCTCTAACCACTGAAAGCTGGAATAATGGGTTCCTATTCTTTTCTTTACTCATTATATTAACATTCTCCATACACTTACCCAATTTTCTCATATTCTTACGCAGGTTTTTTTTCTGGGCAGATATACAATATCCTATTCCTACTCCTAGGTCAACTCACTGCTTGCTGGGGAACAGCAGCATTTGTTCCATTCATGTTTTTTGCAAAGTGAATAGTTCAAGTTAGAAAGAAATTCATGTTGCAACCACTTCTGCCAGTGGGATACTAATTTGGAACTCTTTCCTGTGCTTGCTGTCTGAAAGAAAAACATTAAAAAATATCTTTTCAGTCAAACAGGTCTCTTCTCTGTAAGAGAAATTAGGGCAGGCATGGTTGCACAAAAGCTTCTTCATCAAGCTATACAACTTCAGATAAATACAAACCTTGGGAACCTTGCAGATTACTGCCTGATCATCTGACCGATAAACTAAGAGAACCTGTCAGGATTCCCTTAGGACCTGAGGGAAGGACATGAAGCTGTGATAGAGGAGGTTTAGGTTGGGCATTGGGAAAAGGTTCTTTTCCCAGAGGCTGGCTGGGCATTGAACAGGCTCCCCAGGGAAAAGTTCATAGCCCACAGCCTGTTGGAATTGAAGAAGTGCTTGGACAATGCTCTCAGGGACATGTGGGATTCTCGAGGTGGTCCTGTGAAGGATCCTAGGATGATCCTTGTGAGTCACTTCCAACTCAGGATATTCTGATTCTACAAACCGCTTTTCTCTTGAACTTACCTTATTACTTTTAACACTTACCAAAGGTTCAGGAGTGTAATTACTGAAGCTGTACTTCTGCACTTCAAGTGTGTTAACAATTTACTATTTACCACAAGCATTTGAGATGTGTTACTCGTATTCGTCAATCTGTGCAACTGCTGTGATTCCTGCCTGCTCTGACACCCTCCTCTCAACCTTACCTGGACGCAAACTTATACTGCCTTAACATGAGGAGCAGGACGGTGGTGGGACACATCATAACCTCCCCACGGTGAGCTGTTTGCTTATTTGATATTAATTGAACCGCTCTACAGCAGAAAATCTTTTGAAGTGTCCCCGTGATCAGAGAAGAAAAAATACCCGCAATACAGACAGCAACGTAACGGAATCCTTACAAAAGCACCTTTTAAAGAAACCTGCGCATCCCTTTCTCCCTGCGCCTTCCGGAGGCAGGCCAGGCTCCTTCCGATCTGGGGCAGGGGTCCGTTCCCGAGCACGGCCCCTCAGCGGCCGCCTCCCACCCGGGCAGGGCCGGCAGGAGCACGGGCCGCGCGCCGCTTCCCCCGGGCCGGACGGACTGCAGGTTGTTTGGCTTTTTGGTTGGTTGGTTTTTTGTTTTTGGACCTCCGCTTCGACCTCCCCACACTGGCGAGCTGGTACGAGGGCGAAAGCCAGCCGGAAGCACCTAAAAAAACCCCCAACCAAACAAAAAGAAATCCCAAACCCGAACAACAAACGCACGGCTCCCAGCGGCCGGCCGCGCCTCCAGGAGCCC
>WBMY01004600.1:23688-82716 GCA_013397315.1 Donacobius atricapilla
CCGCCCGCCGCCGCCCCGCATCGCTCGCCCGCTCCGGCTGCCGCCCTGACGGCCGCTCCCGCCCGGAGGTGAAGCCGGGATCCGCGGAGGGGGCGGCGGGGTCGGCGGCGGGTCTCGCCCGGTGGAGCCACCGCCGTCGGCACACGCAGCAGCAGCAGCAGCAGCAGCAGCCATGAGCAGCGCCGCTACCGCCACCTCCGCCGCCACCACGGCCGGCAGCGGCGCGGGTGAAGGGGCCGAGGAGGCGGCCAAGGACTCGGCGGACATCGCGGCGTTCTTCCGATCCGGTGAGTGCGGTCCTGTTCTAGGGGAACAGGGAGGAAGGGCCGGCAGCGAGACCGCGGCTGGAGGTAGAGGCGAAAGGTGGCCCTGGGGAAGCGACGTCTTCCCCCTGGAGCCGGGAAAGGAGGCGAGGGCCGGCGGCTTTGTCAGGTGGCCTCGGGGAAGGCTCGCCTGCCTCTCGCCGTCTCGGCACTGCCCGTCCATTCCTCGGGGAGGCAGCGGGGAAAAGACCCAAGCCCCCCCGTCCCCTGCCGGGGACGGCGGGGCTTAGGCACAGCAACTCGCGGGCGGGACGCCACCCTCGGCGGCAGAACCGAGGCGTGAAAACGGGGGCGGCGGCGGCGCGGCCCGGCCGGGAGGGTGCGGGGCTGCTGCCGGCCCGGGGCGGTGTCGCCGGTGACAGGTGCGATTCTGCCTCCCATGCCGGTCCGGTAGCGGGCGCGTTAGCGGGGCCGGGCGGCACCATCCTGCGCCAGGCGGACCCGAGTCCCCCGAAAATGTCCCGCCGGGGCTTGCGGGGCAGGAGGCGGGTGGAAGAGCCGCTCCGATCCGAGAAGCCCAGGATGTCGGAGCGGCGAGAAGGGTGAGCGGGGTCGCGGGGCTGCGGGGAGCCGGTTGCGCCGGCCGGGCTCCCCGGGGAGGCCGGCGGGCAGGCAAGGATGACACCGCTATAAAAGGCAGCGCTCCTCCGGTGCTGTGCTGCTGGGTGGCGACACGGGGCAGGGATGGGAGAAGTGGCATGTAAAGTGGATGTTGTAAGGGGAAGCGACAGAGGCGGACAAAAAGCGAAGCCCGTGTTAAGGTGTCGCTGCCTCGGCTGAGGCGGGGCGGCAGCGGCTCTCGGGCGCTGCCGGGCTGGGAAGCCGGGCTCGGCGCGGAGGATCGGGAGGGGAAGGGGGGGAGCCTGTTGACAGGCTGCCGGGATGAGAAAAAAATGGAGGCTGCCTTCTCCCTGGGTGTTTACTCTCGGCACGCATCCGGGAGGGGAGAGCGGCTGCGCCCGCCGCCGAGACGCCGTCCCCCAGGGGATAGCGGCGGGGAAGGCAGGGCTGCCCGGGCCGCACGGACCGCCGGCGGCGGGGACGAAGAGGGAGCGCTGCCGGCAGCCTGGGCGGCGGCGGGGACGGAGCCTCCCCCCGGTGCCGGCTGCCCTCCTCCGAGCGGCGGCGGCTCCTCCCCTCCGTCCGCTCCGCCGGCGGCTCCGAGCCCCTCAGGGCACCCCCCGGCCA
Organism: Donacobius atricapilla; assembly: GCA_013397315.1. Lineage (NCBI taxonomy): Eukaryota > Metazoa > Chordata > Aves > Passeriformes > Mimidae > Donacobius > Donacobius atricapilla. Next base: position 25,200 of record WBMY01004600.1, read on the forward strand.
TCGCTCCGGGCGGGGCGGCTGGGCTGGGCACTTGATCCTTGTGGATGCCTAAAAAGGAGCGGCGAGCGAGGAAAATGCAGACTCACCGCTGAAAAGATGAGGGGGTTGGCCGATTTCGTGTGTAAAAAATGATGATGGCAGTAGTAATAATAGTAGTACAGGCTGTGTTCGTTGGGTTTTTAAGGAAAGTCCGCGAGGGAAGCGGAAAACGGCGCAATCAGTGCTACTTGCGGTCGATGGTGCTGCTCAGTGTGTTTGGTTTCATGAGGGTGAAGGAGGAGGTGTGATTTGTAGCAGGCATCCCTGTAGCGGGGCTGGGAGCTGCATTTGCATGGATAGAGGGTCCGAAGAGGGGACTGTGTCCCCTCTGGAGGGCTTGATGCTCCTGAGGCAACCTGCTTCACATGACAGCCCTTGAGTAGGAAACTGCTTGTCAAGATGCTGGCCTTGGTGGGTTTTGTCGTGGAAGGAGGACTGAGCTTTATCGTTCCCAGGAAAAAACATCCTTATGAAAGCAAAATGACAGATTAGAGCAGTAGCTTTACACACAGCAGTCTGCCTAGTGTAGTTACAAATGGATGCTTATGTAGTAATCTTGCAGTTTTGGAAGACCCTGCCAGCTGTATTAATAATCAACTTCCACATGTATGTGTGGGTTGAGGGACGCTACAGCTGGTAAGCTCGTAAGTGGTGCGGTGATGACTTCTGATGCTGATAACTTCTGATAACAAGGAAGTTGCAGTGAGCTCAGTCTTGCAGCAACTGAAAAATCTTAAAGCGGTAGAAGGACATGCTTATCAAAAAACTCTTAGAGCATATTTGACAACTGGCATTCTCATTTCCGTATTTACATGTGGAGGTTATCTGGTTCAGCCTGGTCTCTAACACACACTGGAAAAGTTCTGGCACGTATTGTGGGTGCTTGGCATTGAGAAGAGCTCTTTGCATTCCGCCTCAGCACATGATCCACTCTTCTATAAGGAGAGGGTCTATTAAGAGATCTCCAGTGCTTCCCTTTGTTTGAACAACAGACACATTTTTTTTCAGTGAAACACAATGGGTGCAGTGATCAATGAACAAGGAAAAAACTTTGTTTGGTGCACTTAGGAGCAGAAAAAATATTTCTCTCTTTACAGAATTTACAATGACAAATGCTTCCTTTTTCCTGTCACTTGCAGAGATATTAGCAAAGCTGTAGCTGTTACTTAAAAGAGAAAATGAGTAATGTAAATGAGCTTGCCTAAGCAGTCAGTTCTAATCTTGGGTTGGTTAAATTGGTCAGTTGAGCTGCCAAGTGGGGTTATTGGCTTTCCTCCTGTCCTTTTGTAAGACTAAGCTTGAAGTAGAATTAAAGTAGGCTGAAGAATAGAGTTTCATTATTTGGAAGATTTTCTTAGGATATTGAACAGCAGCTAGGTTCACATCACTTGAAATGCGCACATTTCCAGTTTTTCACTTTGGTTATGTAAATGTAAACTCACTCTTGAGTTGTTGGGGAGATAAAGTTGCAGTTGAAATGCGAGGAGAGCAGCTGAACTGGGAGTGAGGTAGGGTAGTAAGAACGCATAAAGACTGTGTCTTGAATGTAACTGAGGAGTCCCTTTATTGGAATTGGAAGAAATTGAGGCAGCTTACTTTCTATTACATATTTGGTATCTAAATCTCATTATTTGAAGTTGAAAAGAGTACCTTGTTAGGTCTGTCGCCTTTGTGGCAGGATTAATAGTAAATGAAGCGGAGTTGAGTGCCAGGCAAAGTGATTACATTTTGAAGGGGAAAATACAGTGGTTGTAGGAAGTGCCTTTTTGTCCTATATAGAAGTTGGAGATTAGAAATGACTGTGTAAACTGACGGAAGGATATGTTTTGAACTACAAATGTATAGACAAACATCCCTTTTTTTGAGTTAAATAGTACACTGGTGTGACTTGAAAGGACTGGTAAAATATCTTGGAGTTATGAAAAAAGGACTGTTACCGTATGAAAACCCAGCAGTGCAGAGTGTAAGTGGCTGTGTAGAGTGGTGTTAGTACATATGTTAAGTATACAAGATCTATTTTTAATGAAAAGTTATTAAGATAAAACTTTTCAAAATGTATTCTAAGTTTCAACCTAATATTATGTGTATCTGATAGGTCTGAAAACAGCTGACATGAGCAAAGTTGAATTTGAGAGAGTGCCATCAAGTCATGACTTACAGGGCAGTAACTATACAGAGGTTTTGTTTGGTTGCTGTTGGTTTAATCTTCATCTTTGCAGCTTTTATTTGAGTCCTCAGTACTTTGGGAAGTGGACTCACCTGACATCTTCAGGATGCAAGAATAAGGGCTGTCTGTTAAGTTTAAATCATGTTATTTTAACAGTGTTTTCCAAACCGAAGTATTTTTGCTAGTTGAAGTTCATGAATTTAGTTTTTAGACATAGAACAAAACTCTTTTCATTCAAATAAAACATGTTGATCAAACTTTTCATAATTAAAGGTAGCCTTCTGGGATAATGGAGATATCTGTGAATACAAAAGGTTGCAGAGAAAAAGGCTTGTAAGCACTTCAATCAACCCTTGGCTAGACAGTGTAGGGAGTGCCTTTATAAATTACCCTGATAAGTCTTCGTGGAAAAAGAACAACCACCTGATAACTCTTCACAGTTGTGAGATGAAAGTGAATGTGGTTATTTCCTGTAAGATACATTTTTTATGAGTGGCCTCTACAAATTGCAGTAACTTCATTCATATATGGACAAACAATACCGGTTTCAAAGCCGTTGGGGAGATTAGTGTTGTCACCACCTGTTTATGTGAACATTTGCCACATTCCTAGAAGGAACTCAATTTACATACTGAGCAATGGGAAGGGACCCTTTAGAGGAACAAAAGTGTTTGAAAAATGAAGGAAAAACAAGAGGTCCCAAAAGTCTTGTAATTAAGGTGAGTAACTGCCAAGGGTTTGCCAGGTCAAATCTGAATACAATTGTTAATTGTACTTCATCCATTGATATAGGAAAACAAAAAATGGAGGATTTTCCATTTGAAACGTAATCTACATAAGCTTTCTCAGGAGGAGTAAGTCTGAAATGAATGTGGGTCTGGAGGAAGTGGGTGCTGGAAGCAGAGTTCAGTGTGCCAACTCTTTCAAGGTGAAATTAGAGAACAGGCTGGTAGCCAGAATGGCTTTAAATAGCACCTGGTTCTAATGTTGTGCACTGAGTGTATCCCACTTGCGCATGTGTTCCTTAAAGGAAGCTTAATGATAAGGGACTTTAAAACTTTAGTTTGAGATACATGTGTTTAGGTACCAAAACGAACGTGTGAGTATTTTAGGAGAACAGAATGCTGAGGTTTGTTGTAGTTGTGGACATTTGAAGACTTCTGCAAGTACTAGTAACTTGAGACTTGGATCAGTCTGGGTTCAACTAAGTCTGCCTACAGCAATCTATGCTGATAGTTGCTTGAATAGTTGAGACCATAGTAGAAGAATTAATGAGTGTCATGAAAACATGATTGATTTTCTTCTTTTTGTCTTAAATAATGATCTTGTTGTTTGCTTAGTTTTCATGAACACCACTTAATACTGTAAAAATAAAAGCCAACATTTAGAAATGTGTTATTTCAAGTTTACAAGGAGGAATTATGTTTTATTTCTTCCTGATTATATTGCTTTATATACTGTTGCCTTGCTTGCTTTATATTAATGTCCTGTGTGATAGTTAACTGCATGTAGTAGACAGCGTTAAAAATGCTATCATAGTAGAGAAAGTATTCTAGGAAGAGGGAAAAGAGAGAGGGTCAGGAAAGATTACATGGTAAAGAAATGGCAAGCATATTATTAAAAGGCAGCAAATTTTTTTCAAGAATACTACTAATAAAAACACACTATCATTTAGATCATGGGCAAAAATAGCTTTCTAGGTGGGAATCAAATGTGAAAAACAAGCCAAATTTCCATCTGAAAACCATAAAGCAGAACACACCACCTATAAAGTTAAGGTAGGTGAATCTTCTTAGGAAGGCTCTATCTTCTGGTGATGTGCAGTAGCTAACTTAGAGAGAAAGTAGTCAGAGCTGTGGTTGTAGCTTCCTTGGTGTGACAGCTGGAGCGGCTGCAGAGTAGTTACGAGTGTCTAACAGAAATCATCTAAGAGTGAAGCCAAAAGTGAAGTTTAGCCAGGCAGCACTGGGGGTAGCTCGCATGACACTTTCCCTGCTGTCCTCTGCAAGTACTGGTTCTTGACCCTGTGGCTCAGGAGCTGAGGTGTGCTTTAAGAAGTGGTGAGCATGCAGAGGATGTAAAGTATGAAACAAGTTGTCCATTCTTTCATGTGACTCAGAGTGATGACAGCAATTGTATTAAATAAATAAACAATACAAAGATTTACAGTGTTGTGTAAACTTTTCAAGAATCTGTTACTTTATACTTTGAGCTGTTAGTAAGTGAGAAGGTTGCAGCAGGATTGCTGTCATTAGTGCAGGTTGACCTGGGTTGAAGAAGTGGGCTCTTTTGTGAAGGTTTGATCCAATTCCAGAAGAATCCATTTTAATAAGATGGTTGAAGCAGGGTGGTGTGAGTGTGTAAATGATATTTTGAAAAACAGCATAGAAAGATGCCGCATCTTGATAGTTTCTGATGGGCGTATGCAGAGCAAAAATAACTGCAGAAACAATGAAGTTACAATGGAGAAGTTAGGCTGGGAAATAGCATTGTTGAATTGACATTCCCTGGAACAATGAAGACGAGGATAGAGAGCTTCAGTGTGAAATGCAGCAGCTGTTGTGCAATTTGGCTTAGTGTGAAACAGCCAAGCTTCTCTGCCTGTAGACAACGATAGATAAGTCAGAGGTTAGGGTGCGTTTGAAACAGTTGGAGGCAGAAGTCGTGAATATTTCTAAGAGAGGATAGAGAATTACTTGTAACATCTGTGATAGCTGACAGTTGATAAACTAAATGCAGATTTGGAGTGGAAGGCAAAGGGGAGTTAGAGAAAAGCCAGGTCCATTCTTGGAAGGAGTACATTTGAGCTGCCATGAAGTGCTGATGTGCTCAGAAAGGAGCTGACAGAAGTAGGAAAAGACTTGGTACAGCTGAGGCTTTCATCAGTTGTGGAACTCAGTCACTGTGTAGAAGATGGGTAGTAAATGTTTCTTGCAGAAGTGGTTTGTCTCCAGTTAAATGTGTCCCACGGCAACCTAACAGAAATGGGTGGGAATTTCAACCTGAAATGTCACATGACTTCCAGAAGCTTTTGCATGTAAAATCACTATCTAGGTAAATAAAATCTGAAGAAAGACTGGACAGACTTTCCTTACCACAATATATAGAGAGAATATTAATGTTTCTTACTCCTTTTCAATTGAAAAGAAAAACTAAAATAATTCTAGTGTTGAAAAATGTTTAGGTGCAGACTGCTAGATCAGTTTAATAAGGTGAAACTGCATAGTGATTTTTGGTCTGCATCTTGAAGAAGGCGATAAAATCACTAAAATAGCTGTTCATAGCAAAAGTGTTAAAATAGTAAAGACACATCGAAATTTTGGAAATGCAGTGGTGGTTGAAGGAAAGTGAGTGATAAGTTTAAAGAGAATGGGGGAAACGATTTTTTCTGCTTGATGTTGGTAAGAACCAAGTTTAATCTTAAAAAAAAAAGGCTGTGAGATAAAACAACCCCACAAAGGTCACAGCAGGCTATTTTCTTAATTTAATGACTAAGATGGTTACGTGTATTTGTTGTTCTCTGGAAGAAATTTGCCTGATTTGGAGAAGGATCTTTGTTTAACTTAACATTTTTCTAGGTGCGGTAAAATCAGAAAGTAGACTACTGGTGAAGTAATACTGATGATCTGCAAAGCTGAGTCATATTCCTTCAGGAAGGATACTGCTGTTTTGAGAAAACAGATCACTTACCCAGTAGTGAGGAGGAGGAATTGAAATGACAGGGAACAACTCAAGTGCTTTTAGCAGTAGACACTACAGTACATTAAAGCATCCGATTTGCAGCCTCTAGAGTAGGTTGTTCTATGGATACACAAAGAGGAAGGTCATAAATGAGTTGTGTCCACAAAGTTTCACAAAACAGTCTGAGCAACAAGATTGTGCTTTAAAGATGCAAAGCCCGTTCCAGTGGTTTCTCTGCTGAATAGCTGCTCTAAGTCATCTGAAATTCCCTAATTGTGCATTTGTTTAAAAAATAGGGTTGTTTTTCAAGGCTGTTGAGCGGAATCTTCTGAAATAATTTAGTGAAATTTGTTTAATCTCCCGTGTTGCTTGCTTGCATATGTGGCAGTAGTGTTGTTTAATATAAAAAATTGCAAATACGTGACAGGTTTTCCTACTGAGCAGTGTTGACCTATGTCTTTTGCTGGTACTTCTGAATATGATGTTTTGTAATCTGGACCTTACTGAAGAACTGAAATAGGCATTAGTGTTTTATAATTATGGTGGGAAGCGAAAGCAATCTTTACAGGGAGATGGGAATTTTTTTTCTTTTTTTGTCTCTCAGGGCCCCAAATGTTGAGGAAGCAAGATGGAAAGTTTAGGGAGAAAAGTGTAGGCTTCCAGCATTCAAAATATGCCAGGGGTTTGCTTTATGTTTTGTACTATAAGTGTAGTATAGTGGACTTGGATAATTCCCAGAAATCTCGTCAGGATGAAGTTATTGGCATGTAATAGAGTGATATGAGTCTGAGATTCAGGAAGGTTTGTTTTACTAGTGTGCATGAGGCTAAAGATGTGCATGTATACACTGTCAAACTAAATATTCCACATGGCTTCAAAAACTTGACTTTGCATGACAAATGTCTTTGTTCAAAAGTTGGAGAAAGTATTCTGGGCAGCAGGCGCTGAGCAGGGCTATTGTGAGTAATCCCAATGCGTTCTAGTCATCTGTGAAACTACCCGGAGCTTAATTACTCATGTTTTCTTGTAGTCTTGGTGCGTGTATGAGCAGTAATAGTTATTCCTGAGGTGTCTGCAGACTGTGTAAACAACCAGTAGTGATTTTTGTGGTTAGATTTGTACATGACTGCTTAGCAATTAGAGTCTGAGGATCCAGGGTTATAGTGAAGTGAGATTTCCCAAGTGCTAAAAATGAACAGGAAAATGTACTACAGAAAGATAGGGCTCAGAGGGACCTATCAGGTAAATACCTACTTGTTTTTGTCTAGTCTGTACCTCACTTATTGCATAAAAGAGTGATTCAAAATCCACAACTTTCAGGCTTTATACAGAATTTCTGCATTTTTGTGGGTAATTTTGTAGAAACCTTTAGCTTTATGATGTACTTTATCAAGGCATTTGGTCAAAGGCGATTCACTAAGGTTTGTGATGGTCACATAGCTGGTTAATAATTTGGGGGCCATCAAACAATGAAAAATGTTATTGGTGAAATTTAATGAAAGCAGAAGTGTTTGAAGTCTTGGGGACTGCTTGCTTTCAGGGCCCAAACAGATGTTAAATGTTGGGGAAAAAAATCAGGTGACATTTCTTAAAGTGTATCCTTGGTAGTAAAGGGAGGATATACATCAGGAACATCCCAAGAGGTGAATTAGACTAAATGGAGCTTTGAAATACCAAATATTACTTGGCTAACCTCCTATGCTACACGGTGGACTTCACCATATCCATTGTGTAGTCTTGGCTGTACAGTGTTGGATATAATTTTGTACTGGCCTTAAGGTAGTAAGTTCTTCAGTTTCCAAGTGTTTGTCTTGCCAATGACTTCTGGGCATGTTGGATTAAGCACCAGTGAGTACAAAGATGATACCATTTTCTGAGATCATAAGAATATTCCGTTCTCTTCTAAAAACTTTAGGCCAAGGTCAAAGTGTCTTTGCCCTTTGTAATTCTCCTGTTCGTTGAATTCCAGATACATGCAGCTGAAAGCACAGGAAAAAAAAGTAGAAAACTGTCAGCAAATCAAGGTGAATAGAAATAAATTGCCTGGATTGTCCTGTTCTGCACAGAAGTCGATAGCGCATAGTACATTGAACATCAGACTTAAGAAGATGCCAAACCCCATCTTTAGAGGCCTCTTTCTGTCTTTTACTATAGAGTAATAAAATAGGATATGGTTTCTCTGCTAAAGAAACTGACTAGCTATTGTTGTTTTATTTTTTTAATAAAGCTTTACTCTCAAAGCTTTTATTCCTGTCTTTATTTTGTTTTATTAATGTTAGTCAGCAACTTCATTTCGGTTGATACTGTGCGTAGGGTTGGTCCTATAAGAATGGAAATGGAACAGCTACAGCAGTAGCTTATGGTCTTTACATGTCTTAAAGTCACGTTTCCTGTGCTTTAAGTACTAGTTTTCTGCACTTAAAGGTAGTTGTTAGGCTTGAATTTGCCATAGTTCAAAGAAGAAATCAATGCTGTGCATTGCTTAACTGACAGGGTATCATGTGAGCCAGGCTTCTGTAAGGACAACATAGGCAAGCCAAACTCAAATTTATTAGGACAGTTGCACCTTTTCAGATGGAAAGATGATAATGGCTTATCTAATGACTTGTTGCTTGGTTGTCCTGGTTTAGGAATGGTGTTCCCCTCACTCTACTTGCTCACTTCCCCTCCGTACCCCCTAGGCGGGATGGAGAGGAGAACTGAAGGCACAAAAGGTAAAGATTATGGGTTAAAATAAGAGCAATTTAGTGGGAACTGTAATGAGATAAGTAAACAGACAGTAATTACACGAATGACAGAATGTACAGGAAAATAAATGTTATTCCTCACCCCTTGTGGAAAGCCCATGACATTCCCTGACTGCTCCCTCTGCCATGCTGCCCCGACTTGGGAGTGAGCCCTTCCCCTTGTTCCCAGAAAATTACATGAGGTGGTACTTCAGGTCCTAATCATGTCCTCTCCAGGCTAGAACCAGGACATTGGCTTGTTAATGCTTTGTATTAAATGAATAAACAAATAAAAACTAAGATACCAGTTTCTACCAGATTCGATGTAGTGCAAGGCTGTCTTTGGAAGAAAAAGAAGGCATCGTACTTGACTGAATTTCTTGCCTTGGTGGCTGAGTAGAAAGTTACGAAACTGAACGTGATTTCTGTCCCCATTTTGGGAAAATTCTGCTGTTTGTCTGTTGAATTACCAAGGCAGAAGACCCAAGACAAGCCTGCCTAAAGGTGATAAAATACCTTGGTTGGTCTTGTGATCCTTGTCCAGTTTAGCCATGACATGCTTTAACCCATCAGCGGAGGAAGCAATGTCTTTTCTAGTACAGTGTGAGGATTGGAGTCAAATTTGCCTATGCTTAACTCAGAACAAGGGTGTAATTCAGCCAACAGTAACTACTCGGCATGTGTGTGTGTTAAATTTTTTTTTTTTAAGCTTGGAATCAGATGCATCCTACCCTAGCCAAAGGGAAACATTTTAGAAGCTCTGACGCATTTACACAGATGAAGGAAGGAAATGTCCAAAAGAGTCAAAAGCTAAAAACAGATCAGTTTACTGAGTTGAACTCTGGGTGGGAATTGACGAACTAAATATAAATCTAAATTTGAACCTTTGTAACTTACATAACTGAGTGGTGTAACCCCTTTCAGATATTGCTGCTTTTTCTTGCATTCAACTTTATAGTAGACAGCTTCAGAGGAAAACTGGTGTCAAGCTTTGTGAGTTTGCTTTGCAGTGCCTTAAATAGACAGCACTGAGAAGTCTGAATCTCTCTTGACGATTATTGTTACAGCATAGTTAAACTCCATGGAAAAGTGGATTGTGAGTTGTGTTGAGGTTTTTTTGTTTGTTTTGAAGAACTTCTCAGTGGAAATGGTATCTCCTGACTCTACAAAACAGAAGTTTTAAACCAGTAGCAGTTAGAACCAGTATCTGTGAGGTTAAAAAGGGATATTTTTTTTCCCCAGCTTCTTCAAGAATCAGTAAATTTGCTTCTGTCATAGAAAGGAATGATAACCTGAACATTTAAGAATGGATGTTAGGCTGTGTAAAAGGGTTTGATCTCTGCCTTGCCACATATCAAAGTTGAGAAGTTATCAACTTTCCTTTGAGGTAAAGAAAAGTAAGCTTGTTCGAGTGTGTAAAATTTGTGTAATGGGAGAAAATATAGGAAAAACTGTTAATATGTGAGAGTGTTGTAAATTACTGTTGTTAGATGACTGTGGTAGTGCCATGAAAATGGAGATGAGCAAATTTTCCTTCTTGAGTAATGGTGTACATTTTTTGGATTTGCCAACTGCTAATGGAGAGGTTCTTTCATAATGTTATACCTAATTCTAAAGCTTTGCATTGGAGGGGTGAAATACATACATTAATGCATTGATTTGAAAATGTTACCATTTACAAATATAGTAAATGTAATAGGATATTATGGGTAAAATGGTAGCATTGATTAGATTAAATTCAAGCAGTAACTCTCTTCCCATCACTCCTGCAAGAACGGAGGGTTAGTTTTTTTACTCAATATCTTCCCTTTTTTTTACTATATCATTCACTGTAGAATATTTACTTGGCAGATGTATAAATAGTTGTGCTCTTATTTGCTTTATTTTTGTTTGGTTTTCCAGCGGAGCCTGAGAATGTTTGTTTTTGCAAGGTTGTTCTAAAAAAATTTGGAGTCTTTGATTACTAAAAATAGTATTTGTTCCAAGCAGCAGTTTATCTGTTAAAGCAATGAGCAGTTTGTACTAAAAGGACCTGACTATCTACTCTCTTGGTTATATACCAACATGGCAATTTAAACTTTATATTTATGGAAGATCTTGTTGTATAGCAAAATAGGACAACTACTGTGTTTAAAATCTCGTATTTTTCTAGAATATGCTTTTGGAATGGATTTGTCCATGTTGCTGTCTCTGCTGTGTTAGCCCACTGTTAGAAAGTTAAGGCTGTAAAGCCCTTTTGCCAAGAGCACTTGATTAACTGGGTGGCTGTGAAACCTGTGGTGTTTCTGCTTGTAGGCAAGTTCATGAGCAGGGTGTGACTTGCAGTTCATGTCCGCTGAGGCAACTTGAGTGCCCACATGAATGGGTTCAAAGAGCTAGATGGCCTTGCTCTCCATCATGATGTGTATGTCCTCTAGGTAGTGAAAAGAAGTCACAGAGCCCTGTGTTTGAGTGTGGAAAGCAAGGATGGATATACCTTCATTCTCAGGTGGAGCACTTGGGAAGTGCAGTCTGTAAATTGTCTGAGCTGCCAGAGCTCGATTCTCTCTGTGCATGTGCAGAAGCTTTGTTACGTGTCGATACAGCAGCAAATGAGAGCAGGAGTTTTTGTGGTCTTGAGCAGACAAAATAGTACCTTAGGCTTTAATTTATTTCTTTTTGAAGTATTTTTACTACTTGGGGTAGGAATCTCACTCCCACTTGGCCTTTACTAATACTTTGGGCTCTGCCTCATGTTCTGACTTGAGAGGTGGGATACAAAATCTTCAAGTTTGAGATCTCGTAGTTTAATGAGACTTATTTAACCACAGGAGAGATGTATGTTAGAGGAGGGTTAGGCATCTTTTTCCAGAGTGGCTTTTCACTGTCTTAATTGTTGTCTCTGCTTCTGTGATCCCTTCTTTTGTTCCTTTTTTTCAGTAAATAAGACAGAGGTCCAGCAGACAATAAGCTCAATCACGAGGCATCAGTGTTCATCTCTACAGGAGGTCCATTATGTGCGCATGGATAAGTAGGGGGTCCTGTGGAGAAGCTCTGCAGAGTTTGAGAAATGCAGCATGTGTGCTGCACTGACAAATAAGGGTTGCACGGATGGCCTTAATGCTGCATTACCTAGTTTTTGAATCCTCTTTGTGGCATTTTCAATCACACCTGGTCCTGTCTCAATTGAGTCATTGTTTAGAGTTAATGTAAAGTTTTCATTAAATGCCTTAATGGATGATAGTAGATGGCATTGGTTTTATCAGGTGGCACTGGTTATGTGGTGATTTGACCAGAAGTGAGTTTTCAGGAAGTTACAGAAAGGAACCAGTTAAGAACAGATACATCTCTGTGAACACACAGGCTTAAATACCAGGAATTCTGAGAAGTCCTTCGATTTTTTCCTTCTGATCAGGAAAGCAGGTTACATCAGAGGTATTTTGAGAGTAGAAATATATTAATTCAGTGTGTAATATTAAAAAAGGCAAATGCGTAAGCTGCTTTGTTAGATAGATATGTTGAGGACAAACTAGGTAGTTTACTACTTTTTAAAAAAAAACTTTTTTTTTTTTTAAATAGGCCCAAATACACTCACTTCAATTTCTTAGGGATTGATTTTTGTCACTTGAGCATCAGGTTAGTTCTGCCACGGTAACAAGAGTTAAATGAAGGAAGGCGTAAAAATTTTCCAATCCCAAGGAGGAAAAAGGAACCAAATGATGTGTTTTCTTGTCACAAGCAATAGATAATTAAGATTGAAAAGACAAAATATATTCTCAAGTGAGGAAGGCTTTCCACAACATAATAGGCTAGGATTTAAATGCAAAACACCCATGGAAGAATATATGACACTGAAGGGCTTAAATGGAAGTTAATAGTGATAAGTGACCTAAATTATTGTGCTCTTAATTTTGCCAGTTATGTGGACTAAAATTGCTGCTTTAATAAGAAGCTTTCTGAACTGAACTGTTGTGTAACCTCCAAGAAAGGATCCAAAAGGAGATAAAGGGGTGACTCTTCACAAGATATGAGAGAGTTATAATGTTGCTGTGTACAAGCTGCTTTCCTCCTGCTTTGTGGAATAGAAATTAACTGAATATATGAAATAATCGTTTCCATGTCAAGCTAAATATCGTAATGGAATGAAGTGTATTCCTTATTAAAAGCTGACTGGTAGAGAGCTAATTATCAGAAACAAAATAACCCCCTGTCTCCCTAGCGGAGTTGGATGTCAAAGGTGACATACATCTGAAAATGTTGGAGTTATATTTGAAATGTCAATATTTATTGGTTTCCAAATCCTCTGTTAGGGGTTGGTTAGCTTTTGAACAGCACATAGTGTAAGGGTAGTATGACCAGCCATGTTTAAACCAAGAATGAATAAAATATATTTAAGTGATGCATTTCTCACCCAGGCATCCATTTCTATTGCAGAAAATTTGAGAATAAAGCCAGGATTCAAGTCAATATCTGTTTATGTTGCACTGCTTTTTTTTGCACTGTTGATATTGGGGGAAAGGGAGGGAGAAGTAAGTAAAACTAAGTTGCTTGTTCCGGAGACCAGTCAAGGAGTCTCTAACCAGTGAGGCAGGACATCTGTGTGAATTGCTGAGCTTGTAGTAGTTGAAGTACAGTACTGGAGAATAAGCTGTGCTGTCCTTGTCTTGGTTCTGCCCAAATATATTCAAGTTTGGCACTGATGTGAGATGTAATCCTTGAGAAAGCAGCAATAGCTGGCTAGAGGCAGGCAGGAGACAATGAAGGATGAAAAGGAAAATCATGGAAGAAATTAAGTGACAGAATTAAGGGCGAGGGTCAGTTTGCTTACAGAAATACTGGAAAGCACCACACTACCTACCTACTGCAAAAGCTGCTGTTTCTGTTGTAGTTAAGGTCTTATACTGAAATAGGACTAACAGTTCTAATTATCTACACAGGCAGATTAAGAGATGCAAGGGAGCCTGAATTTCACACGCCATTTGACAGAAAATGTACTCTTTCCCTGAAGCAACCACCAATTTCAAGGCCAAAAGGAAGCCTTTCTTATTTTAAAGCATAGGACAAGAAGGATAAGCCTAGGCAGAAGAATGGAAGGGCGATAATGGATATATGATGCAGAAGACTTGGGACTGGAAGTGTAGTGAGGTCACAAAGAGAACTGACCCTTGAAAGGAACATAAAGGTGGGTTGCGTTTTTATGTACCACGCTGCTCAGATGTTTGCTTTACAGCGATAATGTGCACAAATCAGAGAGACAAGCTGTTAATAGTCCCCTATCCCCAGATAGGTCTAATGTCTTTTTATTCCCTGAAGAAAAAAGCAAGAAAGTGGAAAGGAACTTGGATAGAATTCTTAGTTTTGTAATGCAAAGTACAACCTTGATGACACAACTCAAGAAAAAGTCACTGTTAACTATTTTGACCTTAAAGTTACCTTTTTTCTTACACTCTTTCTTAGATTCCTGCCATTCCCAATAAAAATGTGTTATTTGGGTTTCTGTGGGAGGAGCAGCTTAGTTGTGTGAGAAGGTCGCTGACAGTCTTAGCTCAGCAAGGACCCCAGCAAATAAACAGGTTTGTGATTAGTCCCCTTGCTGTAGCTGCTGATCTGCCCGATCTGCTGCTCAAGATATGTGTACAAGGCCCTACTGATCTCAAGAGATTTGTTGAACTTTATCTCTAGGTAATCGTTTTGTTGTGTTCAGATGGGATTAGTAATCACACTTTTTAATTAAAGGAATGTCACAGCTATAGGAAAATAAGGCTATTTGGAAATGGTGGTTATTTTGCTGACAGTTTTCTCTGCTTAAGGAGGCTCAATCAAAGCTTTCTGCACTGGCAAATGTATGCTATTGAATGAAAATGAATTATGACTAATTCCAGACTGACTTCTTCCCTGCTGCTTTTTCTTCTTTGTGGTCAAAAGTCTTTCTTGGTGAATCCATTAGAGACATGAAGCATAAATTTTGTATTAAACCTTTGAAGGGACAGCCAAATCACGTAAATGTTGATTGTTCCCTCCTAGTAAAGAATGTTGAAGGAAAAGCTGACACTATTAATGTAAAGATATGTTTCCAAAAGCAGCAGCTCATATAGCTGAAAACTGAAGCAGAGTTAAGAAAGAGCTTAACTTGAGTTTACTCCTTAACAATAATTTCAAAGTTAACATACTCTGAAATGTTGCTTTGACAGCAATCTTTGATTTAATTCTGCAATATACAATTAGAATTGTCATTCCCTGTGATATTTAAAATGTTGCCCTGAGTTTAGTACAGAAAGTGGGTATGGTTGAGTGTTTTTTCAAATGACATCTACTTCAGTAGTTGCTATGTGTGCAGTTTATCTAGTGTTAACAGCATTCAAGTGTCTAAAATTAGGAATATATTGCCATAAGAATTAAGCAAACCACAACCCATATGCTTCGCTCATTGCCTTTAATTTAAGCATGGCATTACTACGGGGTGCCTTGCTTTTGTGGTTGGTTTGGTTAGTGTTCTGAGTCCATTGGAAGTATTTTGGCCCATGTCTTAGAGGTAAAATAAAAATTGGTACTGTGACATTTCAAGCTGGTGGAGGAAATTGTCAGCCAAATGTGTGAAACTGGTAACTGGCCAATGGCTTGAAAATGGTTCTAAATTAACGGGGTAAAGATAGCTGTGTAGTAATGAGGTCATTTTATATTTTGCTTTAAAATTGGCCTTGCCTTATGATCACATCTGATAAAGGTAGGAGTGGATAAAATGGTTCGTTGAATAGATAGATGCTTGAAGTAAAAAGATGCTTGTGCCTATGTACAGTTGAAAAAAGTAGACTTAAAAATTATGTAATAGAGCAGCCATACTGACTGGGCTGAAGGAACAGAAGGAACTGAAGAATGAGGTTAGTAATTTGTTGCAGACACACAAAGTTCTAAATAGGATCAAAGAAGTTCTTAAGAGTAGGCTCTTAGGCTTATGCAGAAAACGTGAAAATAAACACCGTTGCATCCTTGCTGTTCCCAGTGCTTCTCCCTGTCAACATGTTCTGATCTGACTCCTAAGTTGTAGTTGTTTCTAAGACTAGAAATGGTTAGTTAGGTTGTACAGAGGCTTTCCATCTGATGACATTGCACTTTTTCTGTCTCTTTGGATATCTGTAGTTATTTTCCAATTCCCAGACATTTTAGAGCTGCTGTGAAAGTTTTTTCCTGAAGTTGTGGCTGTGTGATGGAGTTTACTGTGCTCAGAACAAGGAACCTGTGGTCTGACTGGCTTCTGTGTGTTGAAGAGAGTTAAATGTAGGCGACACAACTTGAATTCCTGAGAAAGAGGTCGTATGTGTGTTCTTTAAAACATTTTTAGTTACTGCGTCTCTGCCTTACCCTCTAGCTTTCAGAGACATACCTGAATATAGACTCAATTAAATTCCTGTCCTTTAATGAAGTCCTTTGCTTAATGCGTAGCTGATATGCCTGGCGCATCAGGGCATTGGTCAGGATCCAAAATTAATTGCCTCTTGGGGATGGGTAGTGCCATGTGGGCATCTGAAAGAACGGTGTCTCTTTCAAAAGCCTTCTGAAATGGTCAGCGTTGAAAATGAGGCACATCCTTATTATGTTAAGGAAGGTATTTGGGTCTTGAATCCTGCTTAACATTGTCACATTGTAACAGCAGAAGCAGATAAATATTTTGTCTGTGGAAGATGACACAAACTGAAAAACGAGAGCCATTAGTTCCTTACTTGTGGCCTTCTTGTAGTCTCCCTCCCCTCCACCAGCCCCCAAATGTAGGAGGCAAAACCCCAAACCTGGCATAAAGGGAAGAGGGTATCTTATTCCCAAACCAGTCACTAATGCGTCAGTCCGCAGTAGAACAGTATTGTTTTAATGTGGCTAAGGCCCCGTTCTTTCCTTTGTATCAAATTCCTTCCTGTTTAAGAACATTGTCTTTAAAGTACAGTTATGTCAGCTTGAATGGTAGGAACTGTGTGCTTATTGCTACAGTATCTGTATTAATTAATTTGTGCAGCTGTTTCAAGTAGGAAAAAAAAAAAAAGAGGTAAGCAGGCATTGGCTGTGGGATAGCAAGTGTGTTTGTTAGCAGAGCTGCTAAAGCATGCTAGCTGTGTATGGAGGTGAAAGAAGGCAGAACTAGGGAGGAGCTGAAACTCAATTTGCCTTTGTGTGCTCAGCAGGAGAGGAAGATCCAACAACTGGGCAAAACCATGCTAGATGACATGGATCCAAACATACAGGTATCAGTTAAATACCCCAGTATCTTGAATAAGTAACTGATGGGTGTTAAGTAACTTGCTGCATCTTTCATGGCCCCTCACATTTTATCAATTAATGGAGAAGATTAAGCTCCATTTGCTCAATTAAATGAAACGTGTAATTTTCAGTAATGCTCAAGCTAATATCCATATATTTCTGTGACTTGAACTTCAAAAGTGGAGGTACACGTTCTTTCTGACTAATTCCTGTAACTTGGATTGGATTGGTTGTGGGCAAGCAGGGAAGGGAGAATGCTGTGTTTTTTTTCAATAATTGTGTAATTAAATTCATTGATGGTAGGCCAAGAATACTGATCACAAGGGTTGATGCTGAATCAGAAGGAATACTTTAAATGGTGCTCTGTTGAACAGAGACATAATTGCCCTCTCTTTCCCCTTTTTGGCTTTTTGGATGGCTGAATTGCTCATTTCATACATGACTTTGAGTGTGACTGGAGCTGTGAATCAGTGTTTGTTGGAGTTTTGGATCTGGCTTATGTTCTGACTTCCCTTTTATGAGCTGGAGAGGCTGCCTCTGTTATTACTGCGTAGTGAAAATCCTCTTAAACTCTCCTTCTCGTGAGTGGGTGAAAATGTTTGCCAAACACACGAATCAATAATTGCTTATTTGCCTCGGTGCTCCTTTTCAAAAGCTTCTCTGTCCTTTTCTGTGTTTGCGCAGATAATCGATGTCTGTCCCCACATGATAATTAACAGGGATAGATAACTAAGGGGTCCTTCCTTTACAAAGTCATCCTACAACTGTGGCTCTCTGAAACCTCTTATTCCATTTTTGACCTTTTGTCAAGGCTTTCATTGGAATGGCAATAGGTTATATGCAGTGAGAAAGACTTGATTATTTTAGTTAAAGGTGTTTGCTAGTTTGCCGTGCTGCTGAAATGCCTTGAGCTCTGTACGGGACAAAAAGAATAAGTAAACTGTCAGAAGGCTATTAGAAACGAGATATACACTTGTCTCAGTATGAGGAAAAACTCTACGTGTAGCTTGACCTGGTAAGTTTTCATAAACAAGAGACTGGCTTTTTAACAGCCTTGTCTAACATGTCCATTTTGTTCTGCAGTTGCTGACTGCAATTGAAAATTAAAATGAGGCAAAAATAACCTTCATGATTACAGTTTTCCCTTGGGAACTATTTCAGTCGTGGCTTTCTCATGAGAGAGATTGTGGCTTCCTTTCTATTTCTGTGGCATGAAAATTCAGATTTATGTAGCCTGTTTCTATAGTTGAGAATATTCTAGATGCCAGTTATGGAAGATAAAAACAACTTCCAGGTGTCTGCAATTTGAGGAAGTCTCTAGCTGATTCAGATTGCCATCTTGATGTGACCTTTTTCAAAAATAATGACAGTTAAGTAGTTCATGCACAAACTGTCTATGCAGTAGAGTAAGGAAAAGACAAAACAATCTGTTTTAATGGATGAGATTTGTTTGCTGTTTTAGATTTGTATTCTGTAGTTGGAAGGCAAGCTTTTAAAACTTTCTTACTTTGTTTGTAATTCAGGTCAGTGGCTTTCTTAGTCCACTGGAGGACTGCAAGATAGACTTGAGCTGTTTGCACTGTTCCAAATCAGTGGGGCTCCCTGTCACTGGGTGACTTGTTTTGTTCCAGTGCTTGGCTTTGTCATCCAGTGAAAAAATACTCTTGGTGCTATTGTTTATGCCACTGAAAATCTGCTTTTTGGTACCACAGTTAACATTAGCTGGATGATAGCACAAAGCTTCAAACTGTATTGCTCTATAGCTCAAATGAACCATAGATGCAATGCCTGTACCTGCCTAAACCTTAACATATGTTCAGATTGTTTTTATTTCAGTGATATTATCTAATGGCAGCAAAGTTTCTTCAGTGGACAAAAAGTAGAAGGAAAAGAAGACTCTATTCCTCATTCCATAGGCCTGAAACTACACAGAATCTCCCTAATTATCTAGAACCTCTTAATGGCTGTTCCCATTCACAATTTAGTTCAGATCAAAGTGTCCTTTTGGAGTGCATCTCTTGACTGTTCCATTTCACAGTTCTTTGTTCGATGTGAAGCATCTCAGGCACACAAATAGAATTCCTTTCAGATGAAATTGAAAGGAATTACATACACCAGTTACAAATAGATATTAAGTCCACAGAACCAGACAACAGCCAGTCAAAAGTAAAACTTCCTGTAAAACTTCATTCTAAGTACATAGTTTTGCCATTGAGATTTCTGCAGCAGGATTTTGCTGTATTGACCTTTTTCTGTTGCACTGTGCATCAAGCTTAAGTGTAGACTTAACCAAAGAGGGTCAGCAACTAGGTCCTGAAACTCAGCAAATGGTCTAATGAAGTAACAGACCCGATAGTGACAACAGACTTAATTTACTGTGTGAAATGAATGATCACTCTAAAAAAGTGGATTGTGCTTCAGAAACCTTTCTTGGTATCCAAATAGTCGTGGGACTGCAAGGACTTGGAGAGCTGACGGAAGGGAGGAGATGGCTGCTTGAGTTACGGATGAAGCGGGGCTGGTGCTGCATGTGGCACAGCAGCTGTTGCATTTGTGTGGCACGGCACTTAGGTATCTGTCAGCACCACCCTAATGCAGGTCTGAGTTTTGACTGGGACCTGTGTGTCCACTTGTGAAGAATTCAGTGTGTCTTAAAACCACAAGTTCATGACTAATGCTCTAGAGAGGGACACATATTCGAGGTTCCTCTCTACCAAATGCGACTGGGTGAATGATGTTTTCTTCCTCCACACATTCACTCCTAGAAAAAAACATGGTTGAGGTGTGAATGGGGTGATAACCATGCAAGTCTTGCCCCTGTGTTGGAAACGACGAGATCTTTCCATGTAGAGCTGCCTGAAGCCAGGAAACAAATAAAATGCTGTAGGAAGAGGACAGTGAGAAAGCAGGCATGTGAACTCTATGATGCAGATAGGCTGGAAAAATCCTTCTCGTGCAAAAGCTGCTCCAAAGTTATTTATTCAGAAAGAAATTCAGTAACTATATCATCAGTAATTGAGCACTGGTTATATGTTTTGAAAAATTTGAAATGTTGCTGTAGAATTCGTCATTAGTTGAAGTATTTTGCAACAGGTCAGAGAAGTATAACTGTCCAGTGGATGATGTTACCTTTTCACTGTGCCTCTTGTGGTGTGCATAAATTCTAACTTCTAATTCTTAGATAAATTTTTGAGTGCAACTAATTGGCCTATTGTAAGACCCATCAGTGTAAGGCTTAGACTTCAGGTAGCCTTGTTGTGATAGCTAGAGTTTATGTATTTCATCTCTATAGTAGATGAAATAGTAGAGTTATCTTCTGGAAGAAGATTTTCTGAAGTTCCAGCTGCTTGATTGCAGCATCTTTGCAGCTGGGTCCAAATGTTACTGGCTGATGGGTTTGAAAGGTTTCTCATTGGTGGAGGTGTCAGCACTTGCTTTTTTCCTCTCTGTGGGTGGCATCTGGAGCACAAATATGTCAGGACAACTCCAGGAGAGAATGTTGGAAGCTGAATGTAATATGAAATTGTAGGCAACATTGATCAATTTTGATTTAAAAGGCTACTCTGGAGCCCTTGTATGTAATGAAGATGTGCTGAAGGGCTTAGTGAAGGTCGCTGCTAGCAGTAAGGATTTGTTGAGTTCCTGTCTCTTTAAGGGCTGCTGCCGACTTAAAAGAAAACCTTCCAGGCCCTCCATTCTTTTGTTCATTTGACTGCTGAGAGTGTTTGCATTGCCCCAAAGCAGGGATGGGAGACTAAGGCAAAACCTTGGATTTCCAAAGACCTACTGTTTAGTGAATTCATTTGCTTTTGCAGACTTGTCTGGAGAGATGGTGAGCTCTGGCAGATGAGCAAGACACTTTATTTTTAAATCAGTAATGAGTTGTAAGTTTATATTATCACATGAAAATAGAAAAACTCTTCTAAAAAAAGTTTATCTAGTATCTAAGGCTTGAATTGATGACTTTAAACAAGTCTTCCAGTCTCTCAAATCTCCAGGTGTAGGCTCCATTTTTAGTTCTGGTATAAAAAGACTTAGCATTGAATTTGAGAAGTTGCCAAAGTCTCTGCTACTGTCAGTAAGGTTGCCCATCCACTCAGAATTAAATATTTGCTTGATGACACATTTGTGTCTTGCAAATTGTGTGTTATGCATCTCTTGCTACCTTGTGTTCAGTGCCTTAATGGTGACATACTTTTGCTAGAGGATGGTGTAAACCTTGGTTCTTTAGCGTCTCTTTAAGTGCTTGTACATTGATGCATCAACAACCAGCAGACATCTGTTTCCTACTGGACCTTAACCCTAGCCTGCCAGCTCCGAGAAGATCTCGTTATGCAGCTTCATTTCTTGAGAGGGAGGATAAAGTAATGGTGTGACTTAGTGGGTATTTGAGAAATATTTGTATTCGTAAATTAGTTTCAATTTTATGTAAGTAAGTACCACTTAATAGCATTTGTGAAAATCTTCATTATGTTTAAGATGACAGTATTACCAGTGACTTTGTGAAATCAAAAACTGAGTGGTATACTTCTGTCATCCCAGAATCAGAGATGTTAAGGGACATGAACAAAGAGTGGGAGCAAATCTTGTTTTAGGAGGGGTTTCAATTTTACTTTGCTTTCCTTAGCTGCATTTATAGGTTGACCTGCTGCTTTCATAAAGCTGTTTGTAGAATTCAACCTGGACTTTGTGTATGTTGTCTGACAGCAATTTGAGGCGACAGAGAAATTCAGGCACATCTTTGCTTCTTCCCTTCCCAGGGAGAGGAAAAGTTTGTGACTGGCAGTCAGGCTGTGACCTCTTGAGGCAAGTGGCTTATATGTGCAAACATGCCTGGATCTCCTTCAGAGGAGAACAGATTGTCACCTAGTCTGTTACTGCACCTCTTTGTTCAGAGAAAGTGGAATAGTATTTCTAAGGTGTGCTTCCCAGTGAAAGAAATCTATGGCCTGGAAAGGGTACCTCAGCCTGCTTTATATTCTGGCTTCCTTATATGGCTCCTGGTGTCCTGAACTTCGGTGCATTTTTCTGCACTCTAATGGATACTCACATACTCGTAAGGAGTTGTAGTCATTTGCATGACTCTGATAATAGACCACTTGTAAAATCAAAATTGTCAGGCATGATTGAAAACACTCCCTGCAGAGTTAGAATCGCTATATTTGGAGTTGTTGTGGGGTAATTTTCCTCTCTCCCAATACAGCCTCTTTCCCACACTGACACTCCATTTTGCAGTCAGTACTATGAGGGCAGAATCCCTTGGTGACAGAGCTACTGAATTCTGCAGACATATATGTCAATATCAAGCAGGAGATCTCAGAATAGGTTTTGCTGGAATATACAGAACTCCTATGGGAATATCGACTTAGGCCCAATTCTCTCTTCCAGGTGTGATTCTTTTTAGCGACTTTCAAGAGTTCAGTGTTGTCCCTTTCAAAAGTACTCCTTATCCTCAGTTTCATATTTGAGTAGCAAGTTCATATGCATAAAAGGCCACACATTGCTTTCATTGCTTTCATCTTAATTTTGAACACTCAAATGAGAGGAACAGTTGTTCCTCTAACTCTAATACTGTAGTACAGTTTTCCAGGTAATAGTAAAATTACTGAAACAATCTTTTGGTTGGCTTTCATTTTAGATGATAAAACTGTGGACATGAGTTATCACAGAATATTAGTTATTTAATGGTATGGTGTTTGGCTGGTGTTCCAACAGGTGCTGCTAACTATGAAACTTGTTATTAGCAGCTGAAATTCCTGTCTGTAAACCTTTTTGAAATGTCTTCAGGTACAGAACCATGAAGAGCTGGTCCCTTCAGGCCAAACCAAATTTTTATCTACCACTATCCTACATCTGCCAGTGACCAAACCAAATCCCCAGGAACCATCCCACAAGGATGGGATAAACGTCTGTGAAGCTTCTCCACTCTCTTGCCTCAGTGTGCAACTGAGTCCTCCATAGCTAAATTATATTTCTGTAATTCCGGTGACCTGTGGAGTTTTGCTTTTCTACCAACTTGTTTAGTGTCCCCTTGGGCTTGTATATGCTTTTATATCTTGAAAATCCAGTGGTACACAATTTATTCACTTTAACCACTTCCTTGTGTTGTTTTGAGCCTGCTACCTTTTAGTTTTCTTTGAGAGCACCATCTCTTGTGTTAAAAGAGTTAGCAAACAATTAATTTGCCCTGACCAAGCCACTCATGATTTTATAAACCTTTGTCATGTTCCTACACTTTTCCATGCTGAAGAGTCTTACTCTGGTTAGCCACTTGTCATGCAGATGGATTAAAATCATCCCTCTAATCATGTTGGCCCTCGTCTGGACTCACTGCAACAGGTCATGTCCTTCAGTGCTGGGGACTCCAGAGATGGATGCAGCCCTGCAGGTGGGGTCTCACTATAGCTGAGCAGAGGGTCACAATCCCCTCCCTCCCCTGCTGCCCACACTGCTTTGGATGCAGCCCAGGACACGTTTGGCTTTCTGGGCTGTGAGTGCACATGGCTGGGTCATGTCCAGCCTCTCCAGCACCCCCAAGTCCTTCTGGGCAGGGCTGCTCTGGATCTGTTCATCTCCCAGACTGGGTTGATATCAGGGTTTACCCTGACCCAGGAGCAGCACCTTGCGCTTGGTCTTGTTAAACCTTATGAGATTCCCATAGGACCACTTTTGAGCTTGTCCCTCTGGATGGCATCCCATCCTTGGAGTGTGTCAACTGCATCACTCAGCTTGGTGTCATCTGCAAATTTTCTGAGGGTGCACTCGATCTCTTTGATTAATTTTATTTATCCTGGTTGCTCTTTTTTGAACTTTCTTAGGTTTTTCTACCTTATTGGTGAAGGTGGAATTAGATTCTGTTTAAGAAGTAATCATGTTGCCACTTTACACAGTTGTGTAATGTTTTGAGTGTCATTCCCTCTTACTTTGCAATGAATTCTGACCATTTAGTCTGTTTCTTTAATGTCATTTTCTCCCTATATGGGTGCTTTTGTTTTTTGTCTTTACTGAGCACATCCTTGAAGATAATGTTACCAGAATACTTAGTTGGCTTGCGAATCATGCTGATGCCAGTACCACATCAGAGCCAATGTAGTTTAGGCATTAGATGCAGAGTTGAACAACATCCCCTTGTAAGGAAAGTTTAGTATTGATAGGCCAGCTGTCATGGAAGCAGTGAAAGTGTTCATGATCTTGAATTGCCTGATAATAGTCAATGAGCCTCAGGTCTAGTACCATCATGAAGTTAGTTTTTAAATATTTAAAAGTAAGATGGTTTATTTCGAGTCTCTACAAATCATTTCTCTCATAGTTGTTAACTTCAGTTCTAAATTACTGACCTTGAGAAACTTTTGGGAGTTGAGTGTGAGTTTTTATTTGCAAAGGGGTAGTGTGACTCCTCATCCCTTTTGCGTAATAGCTTTAACATAGATTGCCTTGTTTAGCATGCCTTTTATGGGGTGCAAGATGTTGCATCTGTTGGTGGAGTCGATTAACAAGATGATGATGGTATTAGGGATTGTAGAAATGGAGGGTTATAAGGTGGTGTTTCATTCTAAAATAAACTTATTCGTTCATTGTAATGACGAAAAGAGAATACAACTCTTACATACAAAGACAGCAGTTGTTGTCTAATTTGGGGTTGACCAATGCTGTCATAATTTTCTCTTTGTATTTGAGTGAGCCCCTGTGCCTGGTGACACATGCATGTGACAGTGCAATTAATATTGACATTCAAATAGGTCTTGGAAGTGGACATTATATTTAAGCTCTGATGGCAGTACACAGTGTTGAAATTGTTGTGGATGGCCTCAGCTTCCAGAAAGATGAACTGTGAAATATGTGTGTACTCATAGTATCACAGGTCATTTGATTGCTGAGACTGAATGGAGCTTCTGTGAGTACTTGCCTTTATGCATGTAAATATATGTAAATACGTGGACATATTTGAGGAATTATTATTCATGGAAAGAAGTTTCGTCTGGTCCATTTTAACTTGCAGGATTTTTCCATTCTATTTAATTTTTTTCCCACTGAGATAAGTTTGAATGCCAAACCTACCTGAGGGAAACGTTTTCTCTTTTGGTGAAGCACATGCAACTAGTAGCCATGAATGGTTAAGAATATGCTTCCTGTGTGTGTGGGATGGTGCAGAGGAGAGCAGCAGACAGAGACTTGGAGCTATGCTGGCTGTTCTTTGGTAGCTAGAGCCAGTTGTAAGAGAGCTTACAATTTGTTTCTTGGAAGAACCAAGAGCTGATGTTGCGCACAAATTCCGCTTGTAGATAGTGCTTTATACTGTAGAGATGTGAAAATAGAGTTAAAAAGGGATAATAAAGTGAGCCAATCCTATAACCATATTAGAACTTACGCGGTGTGTATTATTCGTCTTAGCCAAATAAAGCTTTCTCTGCAGCAGTTGAATTAACTGGTTATTATTTGAGGAACTTGGTATTTACAACAATAAATAATGATAAATACAGATTATCACTATTACATAATTTTGTAATTCTTCTAGTAATTTATGATAGTGTAATTGTACAGATATCAGTAAATATAGTTGAAGATAAATTTTCCTCTAAATGCCCTTAAAACACAAGTTAAAAGAGGGAAGCAAAGGCATCTATAATCTTCTAGACTTCTCCAATTACTATAGCCTCTAGGCAGTGCATCCTATATTCAGTTTAGTCCTGTGAAGTTATTTGTGCAGCCTACTGATGCCTTAAAATACCAATGAATTGAGTTTTAATAATCATTAGACTATTGTTCTTCCGTAGAAGAGAAGCCAAGAAATCTCTTAAAAGTTCTTGTCCAAATCCAAGCTTTTTATCCATACTACCTGCATTTGGTGAGAAAATGACAGTGCTTGATTAGCTGCAGGTACTTAAAATTCAAAGCAAAGTTTTCTGTCTCTTTTTTAGTCAGATATGTCACTAGCTTTAGAAAATGCTGTCTTTTACAATACAAATCAGAAAGCAAAGTACACTTTGTACTTAGTAATAATGTGGATTTAAATTGGGAGGGGAAGTGGTCTTTTTCACAGTAAACAAACAAAGTGTACAGGTTATATGGAATTCCAGGATTGTAATATTGTTTGGAATGCATGCGTGAAACTACTATATTGGTTCATACTTTTATCCCAGATGTAGGATAACGTGACTTACGCTTTATGAGGAAAATGCAAATAACTACCTATTTCTATTTTTAAATACTTGTTCACAAAGAACTTCTAAAAATTCCATTGTTATTCTTAATCATACTGTGGTCCTCATAAAATAAGCTTAACACCAAAGCTACTGTTCTGTTTGCGGAAGGGGATTGAGCTTGAGTGTGCATACACAAAGCTACAAAAAGAGTCTTTGCTTCTGTGCATATTAGGAAAGCTACTAGTTCTGTAAATGAGAATTGTCAAGACATAATTTAGATTAGCACCTACCAGGCTTTTGGCTTAATTCTCCTGAGGCTGCTTTTCTTAGGAAGTATTTGGTGCTGATACCAGTTGGACTTCCATGTTCCTCCTAGTAATAAATCCTAGAAAAACTTCCATATGTCCCTGCTGAAATGTCTATCTACCCAAATAAGAAGATCTTCACTTGAATTAAAAAGCTCTTAAACCCTGAATTTAAAGTAGATTAGGTGTCATTAACTAGCACAGTTATAAAGGGGTCTGCTGTATGTACTCATTGGTTGTGGGTGTTTTTCTTAAATATTTGCTTCAAGCTTGAAATAATAGCTATAGCTGAGTTGGATTTAGCAAGGGTAAACACAGTGTTATTTTATTTCAAATCCCCTTTGCTGAAGTTGTTACAAAAAGGGGTTTAGCTAATTAAGTATGCTGCATAAGTCAAAAAAGTGCAGTTAGAAAAAATGGTACCAAGCATTCCTTTTAAGTGCCTTTAAAGTGAGAGTTGTTCCCAGAGCTTCCGGAGTGAAGGTGCTTTTTTAAGCAGTACAGCAATGGCTCGTACAAGTCATAGTTATATATGAAGGTTGCTTTGTTTGGAGGAGCCACACACCACCATCAGCCCCCAGTTTCCAGCATTGAGGGAGGGTGGTGGGTGTGTGTATGTGTGATTTTTTTTTAAATTATTGTTACAACAAAACAGAAAAAAGTATGTACCTTCTCAGAGGAAGAATGTTGTAAACTACTCAGGCATAAATTGAGAAGCTTGAGTAAAAACTTGGTATATGTGTAGTCAACATAAACAGTTATTTTGGATGTTATTTCTGTATCAGAAGTACTGATTAAGTCTTTATTTTCACAGCACACTGACAGCTTCTCAGTAAGGTTTTAGCTGTTAGTTGAACTTCTGAGTTACCCCTAACTGCACTTCATGAAAACTTAAGCAGCTTTGTTTAAATTAAATATTAAATTCTAAATACCAAATGAAGTTAGTCATTCATTGACATGCTTGAGTGTTCTTCAGAGGCAGTAGGCAGTGTTGTAATAATATATTTGCTAGTTCTAATTGGTGAAAAGAAGTCCAGTAACTAAAAGGCTCTTACTGATCAAGTGCAATGTATGTAGACCAATTTGAATGCTGTTTAATTAGAATAATGCCTATACTGTTTTTAAAGCACAGTCTGTTACTGGGGAGTGTATTAAACGTGGGTCTGCCCTGTATCATGACAGACAGACACTTCTCCATGGCTGGGAGGAAAGACATCACTTTTGAATTGCTTGAGCAAGGGAGAATGGGAACATAACAGACATCTCAGAACAAGTCCTGGGGTTGGATAGTTTAGTGAAGTGAACTGAATGCTCAGTTTTAAAATGTAGTAAGCCTTAAAATTGGAATCTGAAAGGAACAAATGCAAATTGAAAATGCAGATCCTCAAAGGGGAGAGGAGCAAAACCCACTGACATGAAGATGCAGAACTGTGGAGTTGGATGTGTCCTGCTTAGTTATGTATCAGGATTTTTAGCTTGAGAATTCCATGAGCATAACAAAAGCTTGTAAAGGTTACAATTAGATAAGAATGTGTCTTAATTTTTACTAACAACTAAAGGCCTAAACATTCTCTGAATCAAGAAGTAGTGTTATTTTTATGATCTGTAACTATGTGTTCCATGTTGCAGGGTGAGACCCTTGAATTTGCTCTATGGATTTTAATTTTCCTTTAATCATATACCAGGCACTAATACTTTTTAAATCATGTTTATATTAGTTTACATCTTCTGACACAAGTTCATGGTAGCATTGTCTCATTAAAACAAACAAACAAAAAAAACCCAAACCAACAAAACACCCACAGACAAAGCTGTGTTGTGTGTCTTAGGATTATGAACTTACCTTTTTTCATGTTCCCAGATGTGAAAAAATTAGGACATTCTTAGTATTTGTCCTAGATCTTACTGCCTAGGATGTTAACAGTGGTTGTAACAGTTGGTTGCATTAATTGCACAGTGGCTTAGTGCAGTCTGTCTGGCAATAGCACTGCTGTAGCCAACACACAAATAACACTGCTGAGTGGATAAGATCTCATTTAATGGAAGTGACTTAATCCCCCAAGTTTGCCCTGGGGTTTGGATTTGTAGCAAAAATGTTAGTTTCTTAGAGCTGTTGTAGTTAGAACAAGAACTGCTCTTAAAAAAAAAAAAAAAAAAAGTGTTTTGTAATGCAGTTTTTAAAGTATTTGATAACTTCAGTGTTTGAAACATTGCAAATAGTTTCTGTTACTTTTAAGATAATTTTATCTGTATGTACAACAATAAAACTATTGTCCTAAACATGAAGATCCAAACCAGAAATTACATAGAAGCACATGAGAGAAATTGCATCCCAGTCCAAAAAAGAAATTTACTTTCTAATTATTTCCTCTTGTTGGCTTACCCAAAAAGTGTGTTCTAGTAAGAAGCTTATATATACGTAACATAAATAAAAGCAAACAGTCCATAAGAACTTAAGTAAATTGAATATTAATAAGTGTGAGTTTCAGTTGTTTTTCCAAATACTCAATTTTAAGACAGACTGCATGAAGAATTGAAAATTACTTAAATACCCACCTAGATGTTTTGGATTGCTGGGTTAATTAATCTTCAGTGATTCTGTTTATAATGGGAAAAGCATTAAACCTCAGCAACTGGTGTTTAACCACTGTGTAATTTGACTGACAGCTAGTTAGCAGGCAAAAAACACTGTTCGCTGTTGTTAGAGAGTTTGTTGTTCTTCTGGGGCACTTGAAAGTTGGGGCAAAACCCAGGATACACTTAGAAGATACTGCAATATGCTTTTCTCTCAAAACAGTAAGTAGTTTGGAAACAAATTGAAGGTTATTTACTCTACCAGGAATATCTGTTTGGGATGTTCTATGGTAAATGACTTAGTTAAATTAGAATTAAAAATTCTGTTTAGCAATCAAAATATTTACTGAAAATAAATAATTCCTTTAAAGCATAGAATGAGGGTTTCTTTGCATCACTGAAAATGCTGCAGATTTTTAATGTCTTACCGGTATTTTTCATTGACAGACTTAATTGTTCACAATACAATTCTGCTGGGCAAAGTTATAAAATGTGGTTGCAAAGGCTTGAATCTAGCAGGTCTGAAGAAAATAACAAGTGTGCAGAATTTTTGTAAAATCTAATCCATACTTTTAGAGGAGATGAGTATGATGTAAGATTCTGAAACGTTTTTTTTGTTCTTGTTTTGGGGTGTTCTTTCCTTTTGTTTTGTTTAGTTGATATGGATTCACAAATGTGAATTGAGATCAGTGCAGCCAGGCTATTGAAGTAACATGTAACTGAAAGCGAGGGTGATGATTACTATTTAAGGAAGAATTTTAGTATGTTAAATGTCAATTTGAAAAGCTCCAGATGACATGGGGGAAGAAGAGTCAAACTTGTGTGTGAGAGCTTTTGGTCAATCTTTGAACAAAGACCAAGAAACACATTAGCAGGATTTTTGTTAGGAATTAGTACATGAGATTTTATAGGTAAAATGAGGGCATTTTGATGACTACTTTAAAAGAACCCAGCTTTTCTCAAACTGAACCCATTTGGACTTAATGGTACTAGAGTGAGGAATGCCTGTCATTGACTTGTCAAACATTGGCAGCTTTTTGGGGAGTTGTTGGAAGGATAAGGAAGTAAGTACAAATTTGAGCAGTCTTTGGTGGTTCATAGCCAGAGAAAAGTAACAATATACTAAAAAACCCCCAAACCCCAAAAAACTATGTTACTGCAGTTCGTTAATAATATCTTTGAATTGCTCAGTCATGGCCTGTGATCACAGTATTAACTATAAAATGAAAGTACTGGGAATGTCAGAGTTGCCGGGCTGCTCCAGTAGAACTGAGTCAGTCACCTGCTATTTTATGGGCTATAGAAAGTAGGGGATGACGTACTTCAAAGAGAATAGTTACTAATGCTTATAGGGATATTTTGGTAGCTCTTACTTCTCCGTGGTAACTCTGCGGTCAGATACAATGAAATATTGAAGCAGTAGGTCCCCAATGATACCCTATTTCCAAGCATGCTAGCTCTTTTCCATCCAAAATCACCTGGGGAAAGTACACATATATGTCCAGGCATTCCTTGCCAGGGTGCCGTTCTTTGTCTTATGCTAGTAAGAGCATGGGGATCCATGCTTAGTAGTGGTGGTTTTTTCTGCTTTAAAGTCCAGTAACTTCTAGGAAACACAGAAGCTGCTCTGTTGTTCAGAAAGTTATGGGTCAGATGTTGTTGAGCTAGCAAGGACATGGGTAAGGGAAAATGGGAGAGGAAGAGGGTTAAATTCTGTAAGAGAAATTTAGATATACAAATGAATGCATTCCTTGCCACTCACAGGTATAAGGTATACTGCCTTACATTGCCTGGATTTTCAGTTTGTAGCTTAAATGTGCAGTTCCGTGGCAGTGCAAATAGGAAAATATTGATGAGATTGACTCAGTTCAAACCACCTGTGTTACGTCCTTAGGATTTAAAATCTGATTTTAAGGTAGTACAGATGGTGCAGAGTAATATACACAGGTGACCTGCTGGTTGCTCAGACTCCTGTGGAAGAGTTTCATGTTAATGTTACTGTTAAGAGATACTCTCCATGTGCAGGCATGACCAGTGCTGTGGAGAAGAGAGGTGTTTTGACCGGAACAGTGAAGAGACAGCTCCACATTCCCAGGAATTTAAGAAGAAATGGAACCTTGCAGGTGACGCTGTTTGTCACACAGACACGCACACACTTTGGTGGGAAGGCATGAACTGTTGTATTACGAAGATCTGACTCCATTTTATAGTATTTCTACAAAGGCCAGGGATTGGGGGAGAAGGTTGACGCCTCTCCCCGTACCATTGGTCAAGACAACTGTCCATCAGCTGTCCATATCTCTAAGAACAGGAATGAAAACTTTCCTTGAATTTATGAAAACATTGCTTCTATTTACAACACCCGTGCGTGAGAAACAATCTAACTACGAAAACTGTGAAACAGAAGAGAAGGCTAAAAAAATCAGGGTGACATGCAGGCTTTTGAACGTTTCTGATTATTTGATTAAAATTTTAACTGACTTAAACTCATGGTAAGTTCATATTGTTTAATAAGCTCCTCCTTGTCTCTTTGGTAAAATATAGAATAAAGGAGAGAATTGTAAGCACAAGTAATTGTCTGTTTGACACATGGAGTAATGAAAGTGTAGATGTGATAAAAGGATGTTAGAATGATTTTTTAAACAGTTTGTTCAACCAAAAAGCGAAGGCCTTAATTTAGCTTGGTGGGTGCAACTTAATTTAAGCCCTGTGCTTTCTTCCACACCTTATACAGTAATTCATAATGCTTGGTACAAAATGTGTGGGGTTGCTTCATACAGAGGGAGTGAGTTTTGCTAAGGATGCTCTTTGGAATGATTTTGAATATTAATAACAGAGAGTGTTTAGTCTCTTGAATCAAACATTAACTCGTTCAAGCTGGACATGGTAGTGGATTTTGGAATTGTTACCAAGGGTACCCCCTGGTGCCACAGAAGCAACACAGACACAAGGCTTGTGAGGTGAGGATAAAAATGATCTAAGTTGTCATTGGAGATATGAATATAATTTGACTGTCAGTATCTAGCTGTTATGATAAGCAGTGTACAGGAAGTAGCAAGTTTTTTAGAACCAGGAAAAACGTTAGAAGACTGTTGGTAAGAAGCTGTATTTTTATTTGTAGCCAAATATCTAGCATTTTGGTTTAAAAATTATGGATCCTGCATCCCTTGTTGTGAGACAGTCTTCTGCCCACCTCTGAATTCTGTTGCTTTTGATTATGTCAATAGAAAATTAGAGATTATTGCTGGGGGCTGCTAAAGCTCTCTCTAGTAGTAAACTTGCTCATAATTCAAATCTGCTTTTGAAATAATACAAGTTGCTGATATTGGTGATAATCTGCACTCAAGTCAGTCGTGTTATCAAGGCGCTTATGGATGGTTTCCAAGGGGATTTGGTCTGACTGGGAGGGTTCTTATCTTGTGGAGTGTTGTTAAGCACGGACAAATTGCATTATGGCCCAAGCTACTGGGAGTAGTGATGGTACACCCAGGTTCTGTCAGATTGGAGCGGAAGATGCTGAGTGCTGTAGCCATAGCTTGTGGCTTCCTAGGAAGGGAGGAGAAATGTGTGGATTGTGTTGTGAAATACGTGGCCAGCTCATTGTTTTACTAAGTTACATAGTCAAATGCTTTTAGAATCAAATGGTATTAGGTAGTCAGTTTTGATTAATAATATTCAGTATATGCTAACCTTAATTTTTTTTTCACCTACATCTTCCCATTGCAGTAGTCCGGCCATGAAATGAAAGTATATGCCACAGTAACTCTCTAGAAGGGCTTGGCAGGGGATGAAGTAACTCCTATATAATTAATATTTGGGTGGGATTAGTATGGTGCTTACACAATACAGTGGCTATTTTTACGTCTAGCAAAATTTTTTCTTGTTTATAAAACTTCTCAGCAAGCACAGACTTCGGTACTGTGACACTTCGAAACTCACAGATCTCTCCAGAGTTGAGGGTGAGCCTGTCCTAATTAGCATGGTTTATTTCCCTGCGTGTGGCATCTTCACACAAAATACATGGTCTGAGACCATAGGGTTCACAGCAAAGCTGAGTTTCGAATGGAATCTGCTGTGGTCTGTAAGCTGTCATCAGATAGGCATTTATAGCTTTAAAAGGCTGATATTTCTGGATCTTAGATGACCCTTGAAATAACTGGTCACTATCTCTATGATGATATGTTTATTTCATCCATTTTGCACCAGAGCTTGATTGTGCTGGTTCTCTTTCCTGTGACATTGTTGACCTGCAATCCCCAGTAACTCATATACAGTGATGTAAATTACTGTTATTTAATTCTGGTTGGCACAGAAAGTGTTTAGTCTGAGAATAAGTAAGGCAACTGTCTTCCTTTAAGATTGATTGCTGTTATCAAAACCTGTGAAGGTCTTCTAGAAGGGTGTTGAAGAGAACTCTGACCAAGTGACAAGCCGGGAAGCATTTGTAGGTAGAAATTGCATGTAGTTTGGGAGGCAAAAACCAGAAAATATTCAGTGACTTAGTCTGTGGAAGGAAATTTAAATCTTAGTCTTACATCTTAAAATTACTGTTATTTGTAATGTGAAGATACAGTGCAAATCAGAAGTTACTCAGAAAAAATACTAAATTTAGGTGGCTGAATAGAGTTGAGGCATACGGCTTATCATGGAAGTGTTGTCAAATTGAACTTTGGGTTTTGTGTTAGGTGACAGTACATAGAGATACATCAGGTTTGAGTTACTGGTAAACAGCATGTTAAAACTGAGTGAAACGTTTTCTAAAATCCAAAGAGAAGGCAATATTCAGCAGCAACATGTTTACTGACTTCTTTTAGTCAATGGAAACGTAACTTTGGTGTTTGGGGCAGGGGGGAAGTTATGCATTTCTTAGCTACAGTAGAGTCCTTCTGAGATCCTTATGTCAGCAGTAGGCACAGTCCAGGCACAGCTGTTGGTGTTCTGGCTGCAGATAGCATCTCCTGCCTCCTAATGCATTGTATCCTTAAACCTGGAAACCAACGAGCACTTTAACAGCTAACGGGGAATATTTGGAGTAAAAGCTGTACTCTTATCAGTTTACAAACTACTGCAGTATTAGTGTGTGGGGAGTAGTTTTCAGTGGCTCAGTGACAGTAAGTCATCTTTTCTTATCTTGCAGTTGAAATTGTAACAGATCAGAAAAACTGCTAGCAAATGGGTAAAATGGTTTGAATTATTAGCATTTATTCTTGTAAAAGGGTAGCAGATCCTTGGAAAAGGGTAAAGGGCTTCATCCCTTGTTTTTAAAGATGCATAGAAAGCAGGTGCATTGTCTTCCTGATGTAAATGGTTTGGCTAATTGGAGGTGCTTTAGATTGACTAGCAGCCTTCCTTGTTTAAGTGGAACTAAGGATTTGGCAAGTGTGATTGAGAGAACATTTATACTTCAGGGCTTTGAGAAGCCTTCCCCTCTTAAATGACTGGGATTACAAACAACTGTAAGAAGTAGTTAGCCTCGTATCAGTTCTTCGTTGCTAGGATAAAGTAACTTTTTATCACCCTTTTAGCACTTTGGAACATACAACACAGTGATTTGTGTGGTTTATTTGCTGAGTACGCTTAGAAAAGGCTCCTCAAAGCACTTTCTTTCAATGAGTTGTCTCAGTGTGTCATTTCAATGCATTACTGTTCACACTGCTACTCTTATAGGGGAACTTGCAGAGTTTTAGCTGAATATGTTTGTAGGAGGGCTTCCTCATCCCCCGCTGTTTGGATTAGTTTTAAACTTTCTGTTCTTGGTGTTATCATTGACTCAGGATTGTGATTTTTATTGTGACAAATTAGGTGGTTTTTAGGTTGAGTTTCTTTTTTTTTTTTTTTTTAATTGTACAGGGCAGGACACTGAAATTCTTACAAAGAAAGATTTGGTTTAAATAGATACACTTTCAAGGACAAAATGAGAGTTGTTGAATTGTAGTATAGGGTTGTCTCATTCCTTGTATAATAATGAAACAACAGCAGAAATAAGCACAAGATTAAGTTTTATATTTCTTATAAATGAAACCCCAAACAACCATTGTCACTCAAATTTCTGGTTTTACATTATGTTCCTAGAATACGCAACTGAAATGGAAATTTGTGAATTAATTTAAGAGCAGAACTATAATTTATTGTAATGGAAGGGAAATCTAAATATGTTATAAAATGAGTATTTTTAGAATTGGTTGATTCTAAAAAGCTGACAGCTTTTTCTACGTTAAGATTATTTTAGTCAGAAGAAGAAAGTAGTGTGTTTTATTAGCAGAACAAGCCTGGTATGCAACTCAGATTATTGCACTTAAAAGTATTTTTTCCTGTTGCACGAAGATGTGTCCTTTCCTCCAGTAGGGAGGTCTTCTGACAAACTTATTATAAGATGTATAAGGAATTTTAGTTTCGATGTAAATAAGAAGATATTCTGAAATGTTTTGACTCAGCCCTTCTGAAATAAGAAATGGTACATGTGAAGCAGAAGAATACAAGTCTGAGGTCAAGTATTATTTTGCACAGTAACTTGTAAATGTAGGCAAACTGGAGAAATGTGGTAGTGTCTGTCAAATACTGAAAAAATACTAATTTGTGAACCTCAGGCTAGCTAAAAAATGTGGCAGAAACAAACCACAATCAGAAATACCCAAAACAATCACCACTTTGCAACCTAGCTCTCTCTGGCATCACACAAGATACAGCTGAGCAGCAGGAGTTCTGTCAAGGCCTGACTCAACATTTGCCGTCTGCTCTCACCCCAACACCTTCAGTTTCTATGTACCCCCTTCATGCTTGACCTCTTCTGCCTCTCCTCAGGTACTTCACCTGCCCTGCCCCACACATCCACTGCTTCCATAGCACTTTCTTCTCTTGCCTGGATGGACCTGCAGCCCTGTCCCAGGGTGACTTTATGATGCTTGTATTCCCCATTGTCTGTTCTCTTGGTGCTGTATATTGAGTTCTGTGCCTCTAAAGCTGGTTCTGAGAGCGAAGCAGGGTGAAGGTGAAGCGCTGGGTTTGCTTTGAGAAAAACTGCCTGACTCCTACACATTCTTCTCCGATGTGTGCTCAGCTGAGGCTCGGACAGACTGCAGGACAGAGATCTCCTCCTTTTTAGTTAGTTTTAGCTAGCTAGGGCAGAGAAGTTATCTGGACTATTTTTTTTCTTTCTTTTTTTCTTGAGACTGTTTAAACCTGCTCTGGACTGAAAAACCCAGAGGAGCCCTGGGAGCTCACCCCTGTGGCCCACGGGGGCCTGGACCTCCGGAGGGACTAGGACTGATAAGAGACTGAGCTGAGCTACACCCATGGCAAGGATTTTCTCGTTTGCCATCTCTCTTCAGAGCGTCGAGAGGTTTTATTGTTTGACATTATTCATTCTTTATGCTTGTGGGCATTTTGTTAAATAAATAGTTTTTTCCACTTTTCTCCGAGGAAGTTCTTTCCCGGACCAGTTATGGGGAGGGGCTGTTTGGGTTTGCTTTACCAGAGAGCAAATTATTTGGGGGTTTTCTCCCAAATTTGCCATAAACCAGGACAAGCCCTTGCCCCAGCTGCTGCTGATTGTCTTCCTGGTGCTGCACAAGAGTGCAGCAACAGGAGGTGGCTGCGCCGGTCACGGAGGCGAATCGTCATCCAGTGCTGCGTTCTTCTCCCATCACTTATTCCTGGCTCTCTTTGCATCTTGAGGGGGACAGCTTCTGCTGTGTCTTTCCTCTCAGCGTGACAAAGCATTCAGCTGTGGATGGCCAAACCGTGGTACAAGGGATACTGTGTAGGTCAAAGAACTGTAAGGAACTGCTAATGGCAAGCTGGTAAGAGGGCTCTGAGGCACGCCAGGGGGACTGCACAGGGTATGGCCTTGTGATGTGCAGGCTTGGTGTGATTCTGGAAAGAAATAGGGAAAGCATGTGGCCCTAGATTTTATGCCTTTTCTGCTGTTTCCATAGGTCTTGAAATGTTCTTATTTACACTTTGTTGTTCTAAGTTTCTTACAACATGTTGAAAACTTATTCTCAAATCTTCCCAATGCTTCCTGGTTTTAATTGTGGTGTCCTGAAGCTGTATGCTGCTCGGCTCTTGGGTGAGCTGCGTGTAAATACTATTTCTGTGGTTAGTTTCCCTAGGCTCTGGTCATCTACTCTTATCTGTCATAGCACTTTTCTCATGGTTGCAGGAATAAAAAGAATCTTCACCATTTTTCATTGCTACTTGAGGACTGAATGGCTTAAATACGAATTACAAAGGTTTCTGCTGACTAGTAATTATTATATCTTTGTACCAGCAATACACAGGTCGAAAAATTAAGCTATAAATATCATAAGTTGAATACTTGCAGTCATTTGTCAGGGAGAGCTGTAAGTGAATTTCAAGCATTGTTTTTGGATTTTTGTTAAGCATCCTAGCTGAAGTCACCTCCAGGGAAAAGCATTCCAAAAGCCTTCTTTTGTGACACTGGCAGGAAAGCTGTTGGAAGGATTTGGTTAGCATAGGAGACAAGAGTGTGGCCTCAACTAAACCAGCTCTCCTAATTTAGGGTGGCAAGAAGTCTTAAAGCTGATTTGGCGCTCAGCAGAAAAAGCCTGCTGAGAAAGAGGATAAAAAGGATCTTCACCTTAGGCTGTAATTCAGTTTGCAATTCAGAAACGGTGCCAGATTGGTCTTCCTAGCCACTCATGCTGGTTCCTATGCATGCTGGATTTGAACAAAATTGAGTCAGTATAAGACCTTCCCCCCACACCTCCATCTTTTCAGCAGATTATACTCTTTGGCTGGATCAGTTCCCTGCTGCTTTTCATCATGCAGCTGTGCAAATACTTCTGTTGGCACAACAGTGGGAGCAGTGTAGGGGCAGGAATGAGCCGCTGGGAGCAGGGACCCTCTGGATCCGCTTAAGGATCCACCAGCCACAGTCTACATCTTCGCTCCGTTTAAGCAGAGGAAGTGTCTCACGACGAGGTTTATGTGAAAGCTGGACTTCCAGGTCTAGACGGCTATGTGAGTAGTCAAGGGTTTTACCTTGCACAGGCTTCTAAGATAGTCATATATTTCAGCTGAATCTCATTTTAGGTGGAGGAGGCTGGACATCTGAAAATGCCATACTTCATTGATGTGACTTGGTAATAGTTGAGATGCCCGCTGTAAGCATTGCTACAGCCCTTGAATAAAACCATCTGTGGCATGCAGAAGGTATTTCTGATTCAGTCTTGTCTGACTGCTGCAAAATGTCCACAGATGCTCTTAGAACCTCTGTAGATAGAAGAGCTGAAGATAGAACATTGGCTTTGTTTGGGTGCTTTCGTTCTGCTTATGTAGTGAAAATGGAATTGTTTAATTGTGTGGAAAGCTTAGCTTGTCTGAGCATTGAGGAGAATAGAGACTGTGGGCTTGGAGCACTGTTGAGTGGGGCAGACAGAAGGCATCTGATTTCTTCTTGCTGTGAAAGTCCTTGTAAGCCATGCTTGTTAGGGTGAGATCCTTCTGAATATGTTCAGCTAAACACGCAGTCCATCACTCTATCAAATGATGCATTTAGATAAGATTCCTTGTTAAATTATGTCTCCAATGACTTCAATAATGACAACTGGCTTTTATTTGTTTCTGTATTGCTGGTGTCCAAGTGTGTTCCCGTTTTGTTCCTTCAGCACTAGTAGGGCATTAGGGGTGGGATTTTACACTTTCTCTGTTAGCATATTCTTTCTTTTTTCAGTAAGTAATGAGCGGAGACACTTAAAGGGATGAAGCAAACATCAAAACACAATGGGTTTGTCAGTGGGCTGGATATGGTGAAAGTGACGTGAGAGGACAAGACTGAGATATGGAAAGTAACACTTGGGCATCTGACAGTTCAGTATCATCAGGTCGAGTGGAAGTAATATCTAACATGCAATTGGCAGGAAACATGGCTGGTCAGGTACCCAGTGAAGAGGCATCTTGCAAAAAACTGTTTCCAAAAAGTCACTTGTGAGTTCAAAATGGCTGTGTTTAATTGCCTGTTGATGACTAGATTGTTGCATCTCTTTAGCTGGTGCTTAGGAGCTCCTTGAGAGCCAGTAGCTGTGACACTTCTACTTGCTTTGCCCTCAAAGGGCATTAACTTTCTGGAAATAGATTTTAGAAAGAATGTTCCATGTAAATTTTAAGTGGACTCTTGAACGGTATCCCTACAGTGATGCAAGATGTATTTTAAGAGGCTGACTCACTTTTGAAATTCTGCCAACATTCTGCAAAGAGGAAGATCTGAGTAATATTATCAGTTAAAAATGATGTCTACAGGGACAGGTAATGGCAGAGAAATTTCTTCCCTATACAATATATCTCCAATAAGTTGGGTGTTGTCTGAGGCTGAAGCTCTATCTACCAATGTATTTAGCGTAGTTGAAGAAAAAAAAAATCTAAGTTTTTTTTCTAGGATTCTTTTATTCCAAAGAGATTCCAGGGCTTTTTGAAATTAGGTTGTTATTCAAAAAGTATGGAAAAGTAAGAAAAAAAATCTCTTTTATGTGAGAAATCCCACTTGTAAATACAGTCTAAGCAGACTAAAGAGTTTCAGATGAAAACTATTATAAAAGCTATTCTTAGGAAGGTGTGACTGAATCTACCTGCACACAAGAAGATTGGACTCCTTAGCAGTGCTGGAAGCTACTCAAGCCAGTGCATGAAACAAAAAAGTAAAGTGATATCAGTTAAGCTAAATTGTGAAATTTAGCTCAAATTTTGTATTTCTGCCAGGCTGAAGTGGAAGTAGAAAACAGTTTTATTTTTGGTGTTTTGTATTAAAGCAGAAGCATAACTAATACTACCACTGCCAGCTGCTACCAGCGTAACTACCACTGTGTGCAGTTGTGGATGTGCATTCTGTTCAAGTACTGGCCTTCTTCATTTTCCTGAGCTCTGGGCTGAAGCAGTTTGTAGCTCCCATGCTGATGAATGCAATGGGAGAGAAATAAGCAGTTTTGGCTTTGTGACCTATCCAGTGTATGGTTCACAGACAGTTCTTTTAGCTGTGAATCCTTATTTTCAATTCAGAATTAGAAAAGGAGAAGGCTTTGGTGCTGTACTTCGTGACCCAGAACTGTACCCTAGTTCTTATTAATAAAAAGGAGAGCTGGGACAGCTTTATTCCCTCTGATATTTTCATGTCTTCCTCATTTCATTTTATGTTAAAACCAGTTTAAACATCACTTTAAATGTGTAAGCTTTCTTAGGCTGTATATCAAAGAAAAAAGGTTAATAGCTGTTTATAATAATCACACTGGTTAGACAGAAGATGACTCCTGCTGATAATTAGATATGTAATTCACAGGA
Organism: Donacobius atricapilla; assembly: GCA_013397315.1. NCBI lineage: Eukaryota > Metazoa > Chordata > Aves > Passeriformes > Mimidae > Donacobius > Donacobius atricapilla. Next base: position 65,353 of record WBMY01004600.1, read on the forward strand.
CAATGGAAATTGGGGTGTGGGGAGAGGTGAGGAGGGGCTAAGGAGTATTTCTTGCTTTCCCTACCCAGTTATACCTACAGTTCACAGCCTCTTTAAGTTCCTCAAAATGAGAATAGTCTTCATGGAATTGTTGACATTTTGGCTTTGAACTTTCTTTGAACTCCTACGCAGCGGTATGGAAAACTGAAAAAATCGTAGTCTGTATGTCAGGATTTGCTCCATGTACACAAAATGCGTGGGTAGGGAAGCAAGTAGAAAAGTTGAACCAATATGTGGATTGTGGTATTTAGCTTCTTCACCAAGATAGGCTGGGTTGGCAATTTCAGGTATTCTTTATCAGGTGCCATATGTGTATCAGCTGCCTAAATAAAATTTTCCAGAATTCTGGTTGTGTTTAGAAGCTTATGTCAATGTTAAATTTGAGCCTGTTACTGTGAAGGGAACTTTGATTCCATTAAGACTAACTCAACTCTCTTCAACACATTAAATGATCTGGGAGCACACTGAGAACTTGATGAAAGCCAAAGGAGCCAATGTTGTGATCTTTCTTCCAGAAAGATCTAGAAAAATGTACTGTGATGATAACTAATATGCATAGAAAAGTTATCTCCAGGGTGGGGAAAATTTAACTATAAAAAGAGTGAGGTCTGTGCACACCTGCTCCTCAGGACCCTAGATGCCCTGACTCGATTAACACTGAAGCCAGGACTGGTGATCCCTTTTTTTCCTCTTTCTGTCTTCCTTTCTCTCTCCCTCTTTTGCTCCCTAATTCATCTCTCTTCCCTTTTACCCTGTCTCTTTATCCAAAACCTACTGCCATGCGCTTATGTAAGAAGTCAGGGACTAACATACCAATTTCCTTGCCAAGTGTGTAATTACTAATAAAACTTCCAAAGCTTTTATGGATCTTCTGACTTTTGCCTTCCTTTCAACCACGAACATCTATGAATATTAGGTGCTCTCATCCCCCTAAAGGTGGGATGTCACAGTGGGTTGACAGTTAATAAGGAAGGCTTCCAAGGAAACCAGATCTTAATTGTTTGGGTGCTTCCTTGATCACTTCAGTGTCTATATATAGTTTGGTAGGGCAGGCCTTGTTTTACTTGTTTCAGCCTAGCTTTAGTAGATTAAATCTCTCTATGTTTTAGATAGCTTAGTTTGGCAAACCCTTGTTTGATGGTATCATGAGAGGAACAATAAAAAGAACTTCTTATCATCTTTTTAAGTCTAAACAAAAATATTTTAAACTGAAATAGGATGAACTAAACAGCAGCTGCTGCTATTATACAGTTGCTTTATAAGCTAAAGCCATAGAATATGCTAACAGTTCAGCATGTATTCAAGTGTGAAAGACATATAAAACTATAACAGGAGGAAATGATTGAAGTCTCTGACTGGGCTTCACTGTGTCCAGTGGGTTTGTTTTTGCAAGATTAACCATAAGCTTGCTGCTGGTCTTGCTGGCTGATAGGTGCATGTGTGACAAAGCTGCTGTTGAGTCAAGCTCAGGGCTGGAGGTAACTGAGATGTTGGATCTCTCCCGAGTAGTCAATAGTAACATTGTCAAGTAAGTAAGTGGCCAGTTCTGGAAAAATTAAGTCCTTTCCTATGCTTTTTGGCTTGTATTATAGACTAACTTCTGAATAAAGAGAAGATAAATACCCAAACTCCAACTGTTTCCCTGGCAGAAATGTAGGTGCTTTATATTTGTTTTTAATTTTACTGTTTTATACTGCAGTTCTCTGAACTATCTCACTGCTGTGTTTCTGGGCTCTAAGGTCTCTCACGCAAGCAGAAAAGGTATGCACCCTCTTCCTTTGTGCTCTAGTTATTACTAGTTAACAGAATTCTTAGTGGAGTTTAAATAGAATAGTTTAAAATGAAGTTTGTAAACCAATGTTGTTTATCAACTGAGTGTAAGAATGTATAAGAAGGAATGATAGATACAGGCAAGAGGTTAAAAATCCCAAGTGTATAAGTGTGTTTTCCACCTGTTCATAATCCATAAATTCAGTTGTAATGGATTTAGGTTTCAAACAGACTTTAATGTGTCCTGTAACCAGGAGCCTTTCCATTTTTGCATACATCAGAGAATTTTCTGTGAAATCAATTGTTTTAAAAGGAATTGTTGGCTATTTAGAGCAGCTCTGAGTTTATGTAGGTTGTCTAATGATTATCTTCATGACTTGCACCAGTGCCTCGAAAAGTTCATTCTGGCTGTAGATGAATAAAAATGCAGATTCACTATTGCACTTGTTTTACAAATCTTCTAGCCTTTATGAATTAATATTACTGTAGGTCTAGTATAGTACAATTTTTTTTTTTCCTCAGTGGAATTTCAGAAGTTTTTCAGTTGCAGTAAAATGGTTGGTAAGCCAAGGGGAAAAAAATGCTAATAATTCAGAGAGAAACTATTGGTGGTGGAATATATTTGGGTGAAGCTCAAAGGTAAATGTTTGGTTTCTCCTTGTGTCCTGCTTCTCATGTGAACCGTACAAAATGAACTTTGTTTTAATTAGATGTATCTTTGTGTAAGAATTTGTCATGTTGAAGTAGCTTTGTGGATTGCTTTTGATCAGGTCTGACCCTCTCAGTTGACTAGTGAAAGCTGGGATATGGAGTTAATCTCTCTCTTCCAGGAGTTAACATATTTTTTTCAAACCTCTGTTTGCCTTAATCAGTCTTGGATTCCACAAAGTCTGGGTGTGGGCTAAACAAAAACCAATTTATTAATTGATAAGTGGGCATTAAGAACAAAATCAACCAATCCAACCAGTGGCAATTATTTTGGAGAGCTGTGAAGTCCTTTTTTAACTGGTTAACCTTTTCCATAGATACAGTGGCCTGACTTGGGTGCTCTAACGTATCAGAGAGAAATGAAAGCATCTTTCAGCTCATGTCAGTCTGATTGTTTTGCTGTTAGCCTGTCTAAAGAGATTTGCTCTCTGTAGGCTTGCTTACAGTACATGCATAATTTAATAAAATGGTGCAACTGGCACAGCTGAGAGCTGAGCTGTACATAGAGGCTGAACTGACCTCTTGGTTTTTGATGTACCTGATACCGCCAGAACTGCATTTACATTACAGGCTGTACTTTGTGCTTAACTGGTGAGTGTGGAATGAGTCTACTTAGTTGTCAAGTCAACCCTGTTCCAGATGACTTTGAAAGTCCCTTAAAGTAGATAGCTCAGAGAAGAGTCTCTAGTTGGAAAAATAGGAATCCCTTTGTAAAGGTTAGGGAATGATTCCAAGAGTACATGAAAGTTCAGTATTTTATTGCCATTAAAACATAGAAAAATATTGTAGGTTCTTGTTCACTGCTTAAATCTCACATCCACTTGCCCTCAAGCCAAACAAATAAACAGAAACCCAAAACAAAATCAGATCTTTACTCTGTGAATATTGTGTCTGGAATATGAGCATTAGCTCATTTATAAGGCAGAGGATACCAAAGGCATTTTATCTTAGAAGTTTTTTTAATTTACCTAAGATTTGGTTAAGTGTCGTGGAAAATTTCTAGTTATGTTTGCAGAGAATTTTGCATGTTTGAGACATTTTCTTAGAAAAACTGGAAAAGTATTATGTAGAATTTTCAAACTCTACACAGAATTGTCAAGCATTAGTGATACATACTGATCAAGCACGCAGAGCTGAATGTTAGATTGTATGTGTGGTTGGCATTTCACGCTCCAAAATAAATCTCTCAAAGTTCATTTTAGGTGTTCTGTATGTTATGTTTTTCAAGGCTTTAAAGAACTTCGTTAACATAATTTTTACCTCAAGTCATAAATTCATATTCTCTGAGTAGGAGTTTCACACAAAAATTTATGTTTAACTTCATCTCTATTACAAAGCATACCTTTTGCCAAGAGTCTTTTTTGTTTGGTGGGGGGTGCAGGTTGGGAGAGAGAAGAAGTTGTAAATTGCTATTATACTACACCTCTGTTCTTGCCACGAGTAGCCAACTTTAAGACATTCCTGTTAGTTTATCTCCTTATCTGTTTAAAACAAACAAACCTTTGCTAATTTCCCTGAAACACATCCAGAGATAGTCTGTCATTGCCATTTTATCTGAAATTTACAATAAAAATAGTTCAAACATTAAACAAAAGAAGCTTTAAAGGCAGAGAGATCATTGAGAGATTCAATTACAGTTTTACAAAAAGTGCTGCCATTATCACTTGGCATTTTTTAATTCTACAGCGTTCCTTTAAGGCATGTTGTGGTGGCTGATGTTAATTTTCAAAGTTAAATATATGTCACCTCAATGGGATAGAAATGAAATGGCTATTTCAGCCCAATTAAAATATTTGTGATGTCTAAATAATGTGTATATTTACAGAATCATATGATATCTAAATGCAATTAACCAAAGCTTAAGCTTCAGGGTGCTAGAAATATTTAATGTGAGAAACAAGGTCAGCATTTATACCATTCTTAGAGTTGATAAACTAGTTTTAGAAAATGAGTTATTATCAACACATTTTTAAGTCAGGTCTGATATTGATGTTTGAAAACATTTTAGCTGGACAGAAATCATATTTCCAGTTACATAACTTCTGTAGAGAGAGATGCATTTCAATGGCAGATGAAATTGATTTTTTAAAAAATAAATCAAACAAATGTTTGTGACTGACTTGGTGGACTGACCTTTTTGATGTGGATCACTGTCATTTTAATAGAAATGGAATGAAGTGAGGTTAGTTGCAAGTGGATGAGGAGGAAAGCTAGATGGTGGAAACTTTTCTGCTGAAATGAGTTTCAAGTATACAGAAGTTGGAGATGCCTAACCTGAAAGCTGGTCATTAAAAAAAGATACGATATATTGCAGGCAGGATTGTTATGCCAGGCTGCCCTAGTAGTTAGCTGTCAGTTCTCAAGGAATGCAACTAAAATGCTTAGTTCCCCATCACCTTAGCATTATAGATGAGGATAATGTCATCTGTTGCCTTGTCATTACACTTCTGTGGACTTGAAATGGATCAGTTTGTCAAATCAGGTAAGCAGAATGCAGAAACCATGACTATCTCTGTTTAACTGGAAATTTACATTGTAAAAGCCCCTACAACAGCGCCACTGGAGTAAGGGAGATGAGCTCCCTTCCTTTTCTTTTGGCCAGAGCCTACAGTTACTGCATTGTAGAGATTGCCACATGATGGAAAAAGTGTCCTTTAAAAAACTATACTGAGAAGTTTTATGCTAAGACAATCTCTTGAGAGGGTGCAAAAAATTGAGTAGTGAAAGGAAATGTTACATTAAAATGTAATGTGAAACATTACATTTTTGTAATGTTCATAACTGTAATCATATCACTTCACTGACTTCCAGAAATTGAGGTAAGTAGTTTTTCATGGGTGGTGTTTTGAAGGGTTTTAAAACCTGAAGTCTGTTACCATGTGCTCTCTGTGATAATCAAATCTCCCAGATATAAATTACTTTGGGTATTTGCTCACCTGCAATGAGGAAGGATTTCCCCAACACTGAATTGCTGTATTTGGAAGACTGAAGTTTCTCTCCTGTGTTGGCAAGAGGAATCGGAAACCACTTGAATCAAGTGCAGCTAAACCTATCACAATCGTAATAGCTAAAAAGGCTATAATAAGCAGAAGCATTTGTGAAATGATGTTTTCTGTGATACCTGCACTGATTAATGCCATGTGAATAATTAGGAATGGCAATATCAGAACTGATCCCTCTTGGGCTACTACTGCTGTTTTACATATTGGAGTAGTAAAAGTCACTGTGGTCAAAACCAAAACAAATGTTGAATGTAGCATCTGACTTCAGCTGTCTTTATTTAAAGAAGAAGGTAGTTTCACCTATTTTGCAAAATCTGTTTTAGAAGCTGTTTTACTTTGCTTCCTGTCAGGGGAGATCTATGTATTCCTGGAAAGATAATTTATTGTGGGCTATAGTTTGCAAGCATAGCATTTTTTGTCTAACCATCCATTATGCTTATTGTATTTCTCAGCCTCCCAAGTAGAATGCCATATTTGTCTGAAATTTGCTACAATTCCCCTAACAGACTATGTCTTTATCTGTTGGATTTTTGGCTTGTTAAAAGGGCACAAACAACATTTCATACATGCACCTCCAGGTTTGGCCACTTTTCTTGGATAGAATGTTTGAAAAAACAGAGAGCTGCCATTCTCTCTGTTAACCTTTGGCAGAAAATTACTAAAGGGAAGTGGATGCAAGTGGCTAGACTGTTGGATTTCCATTGGCAGGAGTAAATAATCCTACAGTAATTTATAATGTTTTACTAGAACCTTACAGTTTTGAAGCAGATGACTCAAGATTTAATTGTTGAAAACATTGCTATGATTTAATGGTCAATAAAAGAATTTTTAGATCTTCTCTATGTATTTACAATGCTAGTGTTTCCTCTACGACTTTTTTTTTCAGAGATCAATTTATAGGCCTGTAATACTGTTGGCATTTAACTATGGCAATCTATTGCCAATATTGCCTATGTATGTCTCTAACAACTTGCTGCAATCACCTGGATTTTAAACAGGAAGATTATTAGTGTGATAAATACATGGAGTTTTCTGAGATGATTCACCGTTTCCTCTAATTGTTCCTTGTTTTAAGCATAAGCTTGCTCCTGGGTGAGCAAATAAGAACATAACCATGAAAAATACATTTAGGAAATGTATTTCTAGGTGCTCAGTGGTAACTGTAGAAAGCCGATCTATAGACTTGGACTTCTTGGAGCAGGTTGCGAAAACTGAACAACAGCGAAGAATGTCTCCATGCACAATGAAATGGTCATGTTGTATTTTCCTTGCCAGGTACAAAGGTAAAATACACTTTAGGAGCAATCAGTTCAAGGGGAAAGCTCTTGAGACAGTGAATTAGGGGATGTCCAAGAAAGTTTGTTAACAGTTAATCTGCAGAAAAATTGCCAAGTAGCAATGCAAAGGAAAGCAAATGTACAACTAGACTTGAAATGAGAGGTAGACATTGAGGGCCATAAGTAGTGCTGCAGCAACATTAACAAAAGGAGAATAAAGAAGGGAAAAGTGCTGCTGCTGAGTGGAATGGGTGGTTTAATTTCCACTGATGCAGAGGTTTGAGTTCCTCAATGCCTACTTTTCCACCACAAAGCATTTGTACCTGCAAAGAGAATTCAGGGATGAGAGGATCAACCAGTAGTGGATTGTTACAGTGTGGGGACTAGGTGGTTGATAGCTGCTCTGTATAGAAATTGCTGGTTGTCCTGTTGGACAGTAGGCTAAAGATGAGCCAGCAATGTGCTGTAGCAGTGAGGAAGGGTAACAGTGTCCTGGGCTGTGTCCACAGGAATTTAGCTGGTAGATGATCAGTTTTCACACGGTATTCGTTATCTGGAATATTGCGTCAAGTCCAGCTGGTGAGCTACCAACATTGTTGGGTTGGACATGTTACCATGTGACAAGAGGCTGAAGTTCAGTCTGGAGACAAGGCAGCTTCAGGGGTACCTCATAGTAATTTTCTGATACTGAGAAAGAGGGAACTGAGAAATCAGGTTCTTTGTACATAAGGTGGGAGGAACAAGAAATAGTCATGAGCTGAAACATGGCCGGTTTTCAGTACAAGGGTAGTTGAGTCCTGGAAGAAGTCACCCAGAGAGGCTGTGGAATATGACCCTGGGAGATTTCCAAAATTCCATTGCATTAAACCCTGAGCAACCTAGTCTGACCTCAGAGCTCATCCTGCTTTGAGCAGGAGACTGTGAAGGTTCCTTCCAATCTAAGCCATTATGTGTTTGGAGCCAGGATTCATGTAAGGGGGAGCTGCTTTGGCTTTCAGGGTCCTAAAATGAACCCAGGTACCCTTGTTACCTGAGAATTGTTGGTTTACTTGTCTCAAGTAACAGGCTTCTGTTCATCTAAAGGATATAGAAAGAATTTCAATATTCACTGGCATTTAATGTTTTTAAGCAATGTTTTAAGAATGTACTGAGAATTAAATTCAAATGAGATTTAATATTAAAAACAAGATTTGCAGAATGAGAATTGTTTCTATGACTAGTAAGAAGTTTTTCTGTAACCCACAAATCCAAATCTCTCTTACATGCTCCTGTAAACTAAAAAGAATGATTTAGAAATTTTATTGGGAAAAATGGAGTAAATTCTAACGATGATTTACTACTGCAATGATGCATCAAGAAAAAGTAGAAAACTAACATGGGGATGAGACTATGAAAGGACACAGAAAATGAGGACAGTGGTCAGTTTATAGCTTCACCACGTGTGCTGCTGCTTTCGCTAGGTATGCAGGCTGTTGCAACAGGATGTGGATTTGTGCCTTGGAGACTTGTCTGCGTGTGCCGAGGGGTGAGTGAGTGGCTGGTGGTGGTCTCTCAGGGTTACAGGCAGATGCAGCTGGGCTCCTTCCTCCCTGTCCCCATGGTTCAAGCGCCCAGACTGGGCCAGGCAGTTGCGGGGTCGAAGTGAATAGTTGCAGGCCTGGCCCAAATGTGCCTGCCATTGCAAATGAAAGAGTTTGCTATGTGATTCGTGTTTAGCTTGGAGTTAGGTGGCGTGTATTAGACTGTCTTTTTTTTCCTCAGTTCTTTGGGGGAAAATAGTTTCTTTGATAGGTTTGCCCGCATGATGTTGGCAGGGCCAGCTGTAGTACTATACAGATACTTACTAGCCTGTCACAGTGAGCTGCATTCATGTTCAGCAGTAAACCCTGGCACCTTGTTCTAAGTTGAATTGCTTGCATAGTTGGCATAGTCTTACTGAAGTAATTGCTGATGTATGGAGCAGTGTTTCGTGGTAAAACACTCTTTCAAGTGCCTGAGTCATGTTAGAGGCATGTTGTCTGGAAACGGCTGAAAGAGATTCCTTGTTGGTTTCCTTTGTACTCTCATTTCCTGAAGAAGAATGAGGGGTTTATTAATTTTCTTTTTGTGTAGACTGACATGGAATTGTTGTGGCCCTCAGCTAGGACAGGCTGTGTCCTAGGTTAGCTGGGAAAGGTATTAGTGCTGCGGATTGACATGCTGACTGTGACACAGATCAAATGCTTTCCCTTTTGTGTAGCTGACTGCCAGTGACATACTTTCTGATACGTGCATCAGGAAGCATTCTGCTACATGATGAGCACAGGAAAATGGTAGAAGGACATTCTGTCTTTCTTGATTTGCTTAAAAAACGCTTTTCCTAGTTATATCATTTTTTTTTGTTTAAGAGCTAGTCTGTTAACTGTTTTAAACAAAATCATGCTGCTTTGTTTGGAAGTCGTGGAAACCAAAGGCAAGGTTTGCAAAGTATTGGCATATTATGCAGGAGTTATCTGGCTTGCTCCTAATTTTGCTGTATAAGTTGTTAAGTCTGCGGAAGACTAGTGCTGACAGGAGGCTGGAGTCTTTGCCAAAATACTTCTGCTATACAGTACAGCAGTAGTATTGCGCAGAACAGTGTGAGAGAAAGGACTGTCTTAATTTGAGGTCATCATCTTTGAGTTCTTTCAGCACTGAAGTGGCAGTACCTAATTTTAAGCAAGTAAGTGTATTACTTTTTTCCGTGGTGCAAACTGGATAACTTAGGTAATGCAGAGGCCAAATCAGAATTCCACTTTTCCCAAAGCATTAAGACAGCTGCCTGGGAATAGGGCTTAAACTGTAGTCGGATAAGGTGTAGCCCTTCACAAGAGCTGTCCCGGAGTAGGGACATTGAGACAGTTTGCTCAGAAATGCTTCAGTTACGGCCTGGATTTCTTGTGCTAGCACATGTATAGTTGTTGGGAAATGACTGAATTTTTGACATTGTTATTCATGTTTTGTCTTTGTCAACCCACCCAAATGAGCCAGTTTCTTTTGTCTGAGTGCAGTAATCCCTCATTCTCCTGGATGACATTAAGAAGTTTAAATCCATAGGTTCTATTATTCAGGTACGTTGAATTTTGATTAGAGACGTTGAAAGAATAAAACATTATCTTTAAGGTGAAGTCAGGCAGAGTATTTTGTATTTCACTGTAATTTATCTTACGTTTTATCATCTGGTGCTGTAGGCACAAGTTGTTACTCACCCTACTAACGCTTACTTCGTTCTTAATTAAATAGCTGATCGAGAGTGTTATTTAAATCTTCAGTATGTCTTATGTTGAAATGATGAATTTATCAGCCAGTTAATAATTGTGCAGTTTATTGGTTTTAATCTTAGAGTAGTAACTAGACAGAATACTGGAGTGTTGGTAGGAGTTTTTTAGTTTTGCTTTGGAATGGACTTTCTTGTGTTTTAGAGATCAGGACAAACTTAAAATATATCACTTCAGTTCTCATAAGGCAGTGTGTATATTGACTTTAGATCATGGCAGTATCTTCTTCAGGAGGATAGGCATTTCAGAAACTGGGGTAAGGATGTTCAGGTATAACTGAAGGATTCTATTTCAAGTAAATATAAACAGAGATGAAATGATTAGGGAAGTAATTTTAGACTTAGTTATATACTTATATAGGATCTCCTTGCTAGCAAGTTCCTGTGTACACTGAGGTATTTTGAGTAACAAATCTAGATCATATAATTCATAAAAACAGAACACAAGATTAAATTTACAGTTGATCCAAATACAAAAAAACCTGCAGATCCTTGAAGCTGACAGCTCTAAATGTGGCAGTAGTAACTGAGAATTGTTAGTGGACATCCAGCTAGTGCACAGATTCTACAGCTGAAATGGTAGGCTTGTGTAAGATGAGTGGGTTGACTGTTGAGTTTGCATTACATGGCTCGTTTTGCTGTTAGTCGTGGGTGGCTTAAGTCCCAACACTTGGGTGGTGAACTCTGTTACTCAGTTTTATTGGAGTGTCATTGCCTAAAGTAAAAGCATTAGAAAGTTCAGTTTATTAAACTGAAATTTTAGATAAGGAGTAAGGAACCATATAATAATAATTTTCTTGCCACAGATAAATACACAAAATATTAATAACTGTTATTTACAATAGTGGTCCTTTCTATTACTGAGTTTTGCAGTTACAAGATTTCTAGCACATCTCCAGGCTTGTATGTAGCCAGGAAGGAGACTGTGTTTTTAAACTGTCCTCTGATCTGGGAACAGTTGCATCTGGGTATTACATAGGATTAAATAGCAATCATTGTCAAAGCCTATTTGGTAGTAAATCCCGGCAGAGCAACTGTTAAGCAAACTGACAGTCAAGCAAATGGTACAGGCAGAAGATACACGTTGACAAAGATGACTTGGATTTGGGACATGTACTGTACCTTTTTTCATCTGACTGCTCAAACAAGACTGAAAAATGTTTTGACTTGGAAATAGAAGACAGAAACGTAGCATTTATGGAAACTACAAATTTACTGTGGTCTTGAACTCAAATCTGAGTGTTTTGAAATAGGGGTTCATTTTTCCTGATAAGGCATAAGGGTTTAAATTGCTGTTGTTCCCAAACACTGTTTAGCTTATCCATTCTGTTGGCCACAGACATACTGAGTCTCTGGGAGAACTCATTTTATAAGAATTTATAAGAACAATGTGTTCTTATAAATGGGATGCAAACCAAAAAACTAGTGTACTGATACTTCTGAATGGTAAGTCACTTCACTATTTCTTGAACTTTATGTTGTACTAGCATATTATTGTATAATACTCAAAATAAAATTGAATATGTAGCTATAATGAGGTAGACTCATCTCTACTTCTTAGTTAATGACCTTGTAAGATGGAGAAACAGAAAACATAGCTATGGTGGGTGAATCTTGACAGTACTTGACAATGTGTCAAAGCAATTCTGTATTCTTTTACTCTCCAAATAGATGTGGGTAACACTTCATGTTTTAGCATGATGTAAGTGATAACGGCAGCTATGGTATTAGGTGTCAATCAAAATAGTGTGCTTGTAATATTAGTCATCCACTGAAGGGAACATAAATGCAGATACTGAACTCATTATGAAGAAGGAATGCCTGTGGTGTGTTCAGGAATACCACTTCCAAGTAAAGGAAGAAGACTAGAGATAAAGGATGTGCACAGATAAGCAAATGGCTGCCTGTGTCAAAATAGCATTGCTCACCTGACAACTATTTCTTTAATGATCTTTGAGCCAGTTGTTTTGTTGCTCTAAAGCAGCTATTCTAGAGAGTGAAGAATTCAGAGGATGGCATTGTAGCTGACTGGCGTTATGCAGTAATTCTGGCCTCTGTAATTTGATCCGTAGCTTTCCAACAAGTGCTCCTGTCTGCAATAGGTTAATATTACCGTAATGCAGGGTTTCCATGATGGTTCCCTTAAAAAGAAATACACATATCTTCTTGGAAACAATGACAGCCACTGAAGATCTTTCCCAGCTGAAGACTCTAGCTAGCATATGACATACAGTTAACTTTACAGGTAACATACTGGATGTGCCACATTATGTTAAAATCCAAACTCAATTGAGCGGCTAATGTGTGGTACCCCTGAACAGAAATACATGGGTGCAGTTGGTTTATGTGACTAATTTCCTGTGTGTTTAATGAGCTGGAATTTCAGAACTGGGTTACTAGCTCAATGGTCAGTTACTAGAACCAGCTCTTCACTAATACACTGCTGTCCTACTGTACTTTATCAGTGTGGAGCGATACCAGGCATGTGTGGAGTAAGTAGATCATAGTTTCTCTTGTTTTTTTGATTGTCAGTTTAAGGGACTTTTTTTTAAAGTCCACATTATATGTATCTTTTGCTGTGTGATATATTATAAGCATATGTGTTAATTATAGGCAGTCACTGTTGATATCCCTGTGCCTTCCTGTTGGAGGTGCATATACCCAAGTGGATAGAGTGCCCTGTTGTTGACCAGTAGCTTCCCTTATGGAAGACAAAGATGAGTATTTCAGCCTACATTTTTTTAAACAATATAATATGTAAAGTGAGTTACAGCTATTTGACTTAACATGGTAATAGTAGACTTCTAACATGGTACTGATTAATGAAACTAAGAATCCCCAGCCTGGTTTTGGTAATTACTGTAAAACTCTGCCACTAAAAGGGAATATTCACTGAATTATGCTCGTTACAATGCAGTTGCGTGGAACTTGACAGAGCCCATTCCTTGGCTTTTGGTGTGTGCCAGTGCATGTGTGCACACATTTGTCCCCACAACCATTTCATGAGCTATCAGTAACTGTTTTCACAGATGTCTGTAACACAAAAATTAAAATATTTCATAGTGGGCTTCTGAGTTTGCACTTTGGTTAAGACTTAATGCTTAATAATTAATTACCTCCTTTTTAGAAAACTACAAGTAACTTTCCTCTAAATTTTTGCCCACCAGCTGCTAATATTTGCTTCCTGCCTACCCTAACTGTATCATATTGCATTAATATGTTTGATAGAAGAAGTTACAGTGCCTGATATAATGAAGCCTTCAATTCATTTGTAATCTATTGGCAGGTGCTGATAAACTACCAGATAACAACACTGGGCTAAACTGGTGAAACTGAAGCAGACTGGAAAGTTTTACTTCCTATCTAGAGGCTCTGTAGCAATTCTTTCTTGCTGTAACTCTAATCTAAGAATGATTCAGTTATTTGGATATAGCAAAGCAAATACTCAGGGGAGATAAAGGGCTATTGTTCAGAATCATAAACCATTTCAAACAGTTCAACAGCAACAAAAACCAGGAAATCACAATAAACTTGACTGTCACATTTAATTGGAAGCCTTTATGAGAAATCAAATTCTCAAATACCAATGTCTTTTAATGGAGAATAGTATGCTCTAAATTGGGAAGTTAAAGAAAAGTTTGACAAAGTCAAGGAGTTTATATCGATAGAAAGTAATTGAGCCAAAAAACCTGACATAGGACAGTTCAAAAAAAATCTGGCTGTGAGAAGAGACATTTGAAAAGAGATTTTAATGGCAGTCAGTTACCCAAAGAGGTCAAAAGCAGGCCTTCTGTAAAGATGGGATTATCTCACATCAGCCAGCAACCCTCACATTTGGTAGGGAACTTAAGCTTCTGATATTGGCCCTGTTTCAGAGCTCCTCTGGACTCATTCAAGGTATTTTCCCATAAATCCAAATAAACTTCAGCTTTGTTGATTTTGAATCTTAAGTGAACTTCTGTTACAAAACAAAGCTACCAGGAAGGCAAGTAGAGATGCTGGATTGTGGCGCAGTAACTTAGGTTCTTAATGTTATCATGCATACCATTATTTTAAGCATAAGTGACAAAGTCCTGTTAGTTCTAAGTTTTGCTTTTTAGAAGTCTCAAGTACTTCATAACTGTTTTCCACAGATGTTGAGATGATAGCACCACTTTCAGTCTGCTTTGAAACCAGGACATTTTTGTTGCTGCTGACAGTATTGGCGTTCTGACTAATACATCCTGCTAGCTTGCTTGCTGCTCCTTCTTTCAAGGGTTAGAGCCACAGAGTTTGTGCTTGATGCTCAGTTACTGAATTCAGAACTCAGTTGACACTGGAAATGTACTGATTTGAGCTAATTGGGATAAATTTGTATACAACTGAGTTGTGTGTGGTAATGGACTAAGTCTTGTTTCTGATTCTCAAGAGAATGGAAATATATGGGAAATAAATGGAAATACTGAGTCAGAGCATCTGCTGCAGGAAAGGGTCTCCAGACATCTCGTACTGCTGTACATATCCTTCAGGTTTGGTAACTTCTGGACTAGTCCTCCTGATACGTGTAAATGGATAGTAGATAAAATGCTCCATCTGCTTTTATTACCCATATAGTCGGGTACTGCCAATGAACTGACCTGTTGTCAGCATGAGCAAGGTCGATGCAGTGGTAGTGAGGATAAAGTGTCTCAGGAGAACTGCATGTAGAAGGGACTTGGGAAGAATGTTTTTAAATACCAAAGGTATTATGTGATGCTGGTTGTATACGCTTGTGCTGTGTTAGGGAAGCATAAAAAGGAGGCTGTTAGATGTATCAGCTATGAACACTTCTGGGGGAGTCTCTTACAAGGTTGCAGTCCAGGTCTTGCAGTCTAACTGTGCTCCAGTACATAATGTCAGACTCAGTATGCTTCCCCCTGTGTTGAGTCCTGAATACAACATTCATTATCTGTCTATACCAAAATGGCTTATGCTGAACAATGATGTGCTGCTACTTCCTATTTAAGCTTACGATAGCTGCCAGGTGAAAAAAGAGTCAGAAAACCTATGACATAAGTTAAAATCACAGGATTTTTCTTACAAATAATAATAGGTATGGAGTTGGCAATTTGAATTGTATGTCAGGGTATTGGAGCTCAAAAGCAAGTAAGAATGATTTGTGTACAGTAAAACTGGCTCTATACCAAAAGCACTTCAGTAAAGAATGCTTCTTATTTAATAATGTACAAAAATAAAAATATTTGCCAAACTAAACAATATAGCAACTGTTGATGTACTGATGCCAAAAACTTGTATTTTAATGTGATGAGAAGGGTTGGGTGTGTAAATAATAAAGATGAAAACCGCTTAAAAGAAATCTAATTCCCCTTTTGTTACTGTTCTGCTCTACAGAAGTTAATATTTCTAATTAAGCTTGCTAGGTCACTTAGAAGTACACCTATGGACTCCTAATTGGTTTTAGAGTTTAAAATCTTCACAGACAACTTTGTGAATCTATAATGATGTCAGGAGCTGAAGACTTGAAGGCAGAGGCATTGTTAAAATCTTACCTAGTGCTTTTAAAATACATTGTAGACTTCTGAAGTAATGGATTCATACACATGCCAAAGTACTTCGCTGCTTTTTAATGCAATTAAAATGTTAGCTCCTATTGTTGTCTCAAAGAGCTTTTCCAGGAAATCATATGCATTTAGAGTCTTTTTATAGAGTGAGTCAGTGTAGTAGAAGACCAACAAACCCATTTTAATTGAGCTTAAATTAGGCCAGTTTTGTGAACTTAATTAAAATACTGTAACTTCCAGTGGTTGGATCGTTGTTGTCATTATCCTGATCTGCAGATGGTATCACATGGTATCTGAAGGATACTGCATAACGCATGGTAAGTCTCAGCATGTTCTTAAAAGGCATGGATCAGAGGTGCTTGAACATGCCCATGTCAGGAATGCCCTCTATTGAAATAAAATAACATGGAAAACATTTGGTAGTGTTGATATTTAGCAGGTAGTTTTATGGAGGTGAATGGCTGGAGAATTGGAGCGTATGGCATCTTTATATTATCCATGCTCTAGAAGACTGAAGGGTAAAGCTGATGGGTGAATACTTGCTGTCTGTGCTAACAGGAAAGTAACCGTGTTTGTTATTTCAAGGGGAGCAACCAGATCAGTGTCCATAGTTATGGTGTTAAAAATTTGAGCATGCAGTAGTGAATGCTCACAACTATTAGGCTGCATTTGTTGTGCTGGCAACTAGTAGGGCGTAGTAAATTGCAGTCAAGTTTAAATAGCTTTTTCTAGTTTGGTCTATAAAATGAGCAATATTTCATACATTTATTTTAAGTTGAAGGAGAATTTGATTAGTGCATTTGGGAGTACAATGCAGTGCCCCTACTTTCAAATAACTGTTTTCCTAAAGAAATATTAATGTAATAAATTGTAAGAAACGTTATTGTAATCAATACCAATTGTTTGATGACGCATGTGAATATTAAAGCTGTAGAAACGATTAACTGAATGTCTTTGGAACATGATATGTACAGATTTCTGTCCTAAGTAGCACTGGGAGCTGCTTGCTTTGTCTTGTATTGCATATGCTGCATATCCTTATTTGTCTTGGTATTGCATATGCTACATGTCCTTAATAAAAATGAGATTGAAGCTTATTTACTTATGACTTGAGGATAGGTGAGCTGCTGAGAAATGCTGGATTTGGGTGCTGAGTTAGGGAGTGTGCTTCTGACCAGAGTCGTGAAAGTGCACATGCTGCATTTATAGTAACATGTAGCTGTTTGTAGAAAGGGAAGAAAGTGAAGGCAAGATGTTAATCTTTTCTCATTGCAATAACGTAGGCGCTGAGTAAGTTGGAGTTCACGAAGAAAACCCAGCCTTGATTTAGGTTAAATTTGTGTACTTCAGTAGCTGTGTTAAATGTAGCTCTAATGAGATTCGGGCTGCTTGTCTTTGTCATCTGAAGGAGATAATCTGCTAGAACAAATTTGTTAAATGAAGAATGAAATCTCNCCCCCCCTTTTTTTTTTGTCTTTTCTTTTAATTACGCGGCGTGTGTGGTGAGAACACACACCTGCTCAGAGTACTTCAGGCTAGAATTCCTAGCGTAATCCTTGAGCGAAGCAGACGTGTGTTGGACATCCCTTTTGGCGTCCCCTGCTAATCTTGCTCTCCCTTAAAGGCAGGGAGGGAGGGAGAAAGACAGGTTGCTGTTAGCAACCGCTCACATCCTAAAAGTGCAATATCCAAGCTTTAATTCCCCACGCAGACTCCTCATTGCCACTCCTTCG
>WBMY01004600.1:89987-237910 GCA_013397315.1 Donacobius atricapilla
GGGAGCCGCAGCCGCAACCGGCCGGCCCGGCAGGGATGACATCACCCCCAGGAGCATGTGATGCAGCCGGCTGGCGCGGAGGATGCTGAGCTGTGCAGGGGGAGATTGGTGCAGATATTTAAGGCATTTCATTTGAGTGTGGTAAAGGCCTTTTAATTTATTATTTTTTTTTTAAATTAAATCCACAAATCCTCACATCCACAAACGTTTTGTGGAGAAGAGGCTTTAAAAAGGGGGAGGGAGGACCCACCCCAAGCTCTTAAGACCTACTTATATTGCCGGGTTTTGTTTTATTTTTGCTTCGTTGGAGATAAAAATGATACTTTCCTGCCGTATCCACCCTCTTTGCTCNCCTCTTAAGTAAACACTTCAGTGTTCTTGGGGTAGCAATGCTTCTTGGAGAAGCTGTTTTCAACACTGGTTTGTATCACGGGTCTGTAATCAACTTGTTACCGTAGAAGATGTGTTTAAGGTAATTTTATCTACTCCCCTTAATTGTGTGGCTGACTAGTTACTGATCTTTGCAGCGCAAGATGATGAGCAGAGTCACCTCGTTTCCTGCGTGTGAAGGAAGCCTCGGCATTAGACTAATCCAGCATTTGTCTGGGTTGTGTGAATTGCCACACTGAGTACCCATTTCCTGTTAGCCCTCTAAACGTGACTTCCTCGATGTATTTCAAAACCTCTGGGAAGTTTCAGCAAGCTGGATATCTGGGGAGCAGCGGAGTTCCCTGAATGCGGTGATTTCTAAGCAAAAGGGGGCCATGTTACCCAGAGTTACTCTCTGTCCTCCAGGGCAGATGGACGGGCAGCTCTGCAGCGGGGTTGTCACCATGGGATTTGGGAACACTTCCAGTCCAAATGAGAAGGGGCTGTCCTGGCCGTTCAAATAGAGGGCTCTCTGAAACCTCGTAGGGTGATACGTCTATCCCAAAACGCTCTCTTTTCATGGATCTTCTAACTTGGATAAAATTTCATATTGCAGCGAATTATTGTAGCTTCATACAGCATGAGGAAAGGGGTTAATATAGACAAGTCTGCTAAATCTGGCTTAGTTGATGGTGTGCAGGCTCTGACGTTGTGGGGGAAAGAGAAAATGGTTTGTTTGTGGGGAAGACTTACTAATTTTCCAATGTATAAATCGTTTAGGTGTCACTGTTTCTTGATTCAATGTTTTAAAGATCTTTAGTTGTGTGATACAGCATTTCAGTAGCTGTTTTTTGATACGGCTCTGTTTAGTAAGAGACTGTATAAAACTCAAGGGATTGTGTAATTGTGTAATTCTTCGTGAGGGTTGGGGGGAACCTCCTATATTGAAATGGACTACATAATTGTGTGTTACTTATTCCACTAAATATACTGAAATTAAATATCAATTAGCATAATTTGAGCTTCTTCCCTCTTTGGTGGTAGTTGGGTAAAAGCACATGTGTGGTGTACCTTACAACAGGAGGGCACACACTACCTACTATAAACGCAAAACTCTAAAATGAGTGTTCCTTTAAGAGGTATTGAAAATATGAAGGATGGTTTTCCAATTTAAGACCGAAATGGTCTTTTAGGATTTAATACGGAAAGCAACAGTTTATAAAATCGGAGTGCCTTTTTTTCAGGCGGAGCAGCAGAAGTAGGTAGGTGCCGCCGCAGGCGCCTGTGGCGCTGGCGGAGGAGCAGCGTGTGCCGTGGNATTTTTTTTTTAAATTAAATCCACAAATCCTCACATCCACAAACGTTTTGTGGAGAAGAGGCTTTAAAAAGGGGGAGGGAGGACCCACCCCAAGCTCTTAAGACCTACTTATATTGCCGGGTTTTGTTTTATTTTTGCTTCGTTGGAGATAAAAATGATACTTTCCTGCCGTATCCACCCTCTTTGCTCCCCAGCATTTTTTCATCTGTTGTAATCCCCACAGTCTTTTCAGTTAAGCTTTAACACTGCAGAACTGGAATGAAAATAGACTGTTTAGAGCAGCAGGAATATGATAATCCCAGGCAGTCAGCCTTAAGGATATGCAGATGCAGAACATGAGCCAAGCACTAACGTATTTGCTGGGGTGTTTACCTTGAGCGGCCCCTTAATAGAGAAATGTTAGCTAAATGTTTCTCACTTCTTACATGCCACAGGCAAAGTAAAACGGGCAGCTACTGCGCATCATCATCTGAGGTGAAGTAGTTTAAGGGCTTAGAAATCTGAGCAAGCAATTGCGGTAACATCAGTGTCTTGGGTAATTTTGAGCTAAGAGAGACAGCAAAGTACGGCACTAGTTCCTGCATGCTTTTTAGGTGAGGAGAAAGTGTTTTCTACCTCCGAATTTACTGTAAAGAAAAGGAATTGCCATGGTTGATATGAAAGTTGAGCATGCTAAATTGGCATTAAGCCTTTGGTGGGTAGCTCAAAGCGCATTAAAAAAAAAAAATAACACCCTGGAAGTGTGTCTGTATGCCTTAGCAGTCAACTGAAGCCCAAATATTTCAAGGTGGAAAAGGGTATTTGTTGTCTTTTTAGATGATTTATTTCAGCCCAAGCTTTTTCTTAAAGCTGTTCAGAGTTTTAGTCCATAACAAACAGAAATGTAGTAGGAACAAAACCATAGGCAGTTTCAGTAAAAGTCTGATAACCCATGGCCAGTTCTCTGGAGAAGTAATAATGCGCAAGGTTCCTTTGGCTGTGTCTTAGACCCTTGAGAGCCCAAGCACAAATATGAAAGTAAATTGTGCACTACTTTGCCAGTCTGGAGTTGCTGTGGAATTGCAAAATGCTGTCCATCATGTAGAAACGCTCCATGCTACATGGTTACCCAAGGAACCAGTTTTCCTGGTCTAGCCTTTCTGAGAATGTGTACTGAATTTTAGGTTTGTTTTTGGTCTGTGGTATTCATGGTAAAACAAATAACTAACCAGGGAACTTCCATCTGGCTGGAAGTTGATTTGTTTTTTCTTTTGTTTGCATTCTGTGAGTGCTGAGACAATGCCCTGGTTGAACACTTCAGTTCTGGTGAACTTGAGGGACCTGTTACTGATAGACATTTGTCTGAACACGTTTTAAAAATCCCCAGTCATGGATAGGCCATAGTCTTCCAGAGGCAATCCTATGTGCTGTTCACCGTTCTTTCCTTTACAAAATTCCCTGCCATCTAGTAAACCTCTTGTTGTAAATCGGGCAAGGTTTTGTCACCAGTAGACTTGTTTTTTATTTTTTTGCCACCATGTCTTCCTGCAGTTCTTCAGGTGAAAGAGATGCTTAGATGATGCTAGGAAAACACCTCATCATCTTTGTCCTTTGGGTATTGTGCTTGGTGCACCCTGGGTCTGTTTTGAAGAGTAGTGCCCATAACTAGATGCTGTAATGGCACAGAAGGAAATGAAGCATTTGGGTATTTTTGAGGAGGCGGAGTCTTAACAGCACTTCTGTGCTTCAGCTGTTATAGGGAAGCAATGCGTTTCCCACTTCCCTCAGCAGAGGTACTTTCTTCGGATATGGGATTATTTTAAACAACACATGAATCCAAACAGGTCAGGAAGGGTTGCACAGACAAGTTAGTTGAAGATGTGTCACCCAGCTCTTCTTGTAAGATGAACAAAATAGGCCTAAACATCACCAATTCTGTATTGGACAGGTGAAATATAAGGTTAAAAAACGCTTTCTAAATCTTCCTTGTCAAAGAAGGAAGAACTTTAGAATTTGGCCACAGAATTAGAGTAGTAGAAATAGGAAGCGGAGAGGGAGGGACAAGCTGGTGATGGGCTGCTTTGCAACATTGACTGTAACCACTCACCTTGGGCACTGTTTCATATGGCATGTAGGTACAGAGCTAGTGTGATAAAATGTCCTCTCAGTTGCAAAATGCTACTCCTGTCAGGCAGCAGAAAAATAATCTGTTTGCAGAAGTGATTTAAGAGAAGTTGCATGTAAATAGTGTTGGGGATTTTGGTGCGTCTTTTTGTGTTTTATTGGGTGGGTTGGGGTTTTTTTTGTAAGGTTTTTGTTTTTTTTTTTTTTTTTGAGTGGTTTTGTTTGTTTGTTGTTGTGGGGTTTTGGGTGGGGTTTTTGGTTAGGGATTTGGGTTTTTTTCTGGTAATTGTTCTAAGCATACTTACTCCTATAAGCCTGATACTCTTCCTCCTTGCTGGGGAAAAAAAAAAAAAAGAAAGTGGAATTTGGAATGCATAAAAGCCATGGGATCCATATGATAGTTTTTATTAACTGATGAAAAAGACTAATTCTGGTATCTTGTTTCCTACTGTGGCATGCTAAAAGGCCATGCTCTTTGTGTTAAGCTGTCAAAATGATGACTTGTCCATTAATATATTTTTAAAATTTAGTTTATTTTTTGGGCATACTTTTATTGTAAGGTTATCTTAATTCCTGTAACTGTAACATTCAGAACGTATTCCAAAGGTAAATGCTTTTGAGTGCATTCATTAAATGTAGAAACTGGGGTTGTCTGAATTTTTGACTAATTATCCTCTCGTTTCTTTTTCAGGGTTTCGCAAAAATGATGAAATGAAGGCTATGGAAGTATTGCCAATTTTAAAGGAAAAAGTTGCATACCTTTCAGGTACAGTTATTTTCTCTTGTAGAATGCCCAACTGTGTTGTTAGTAGCATGTAAAACAGTATTTTAAATACTTTAAATACCATTACAAAATTCATGGAGTGCACAATGTGTCCTAAATGTGACATAAGCATTTTGAAAGGCGTAATAAAGAGGGTATTTGTGTTCTTGAATGTGAAACATTGCTAGTTGTTGTCTTGGTCATGTTAAGTCCTGCATTCCCCCTGTCCTGCACATCATTATTTACAGCAACTTAGAACCTACTGTGCCAAAGTCATATTCCTTGTCTTATTACTGATTCTTCTGATGGGGAATTTTACAGAGATGCCTTTGTTATTGGCCCATCTGCAGCATATTCTGGAGAAATATATCTGTTGCTGAAGTGAACTTCGGTTGCCTGTCTTTTGAAGCACACTTAGTATTTATTTTCTTGGTGAACTGACTTAGCATGTAATTTTCGGTAGTTCCAGCATACACATTGAATTTGGTTGGTTACTGAACAAGGAATAGCAGGAGGATTTAAAAGTGGGATTTATATGAGTTAGTATCATAACATAGTCTGTAACTTCATAAGTAACTTTGCTTGATGGATTGATGGGCTGGGGTGCTTATTTTTATAAACTGCATTTTGGTGTGACTTTCTGTTGGGATTAAACACCATCATTCTCTTGGCCATAATCTTAATGTCAAATGATTTAGAGGACAGTCTCATATTTGAAAGCGGTTTTTTGGATAATTTGTCAAGAATGCTAAAAGTAAAGCTCTTGCCTGTAAATATTAAAACACATAAAATTATTCCTACAACTGTACTCTTTTAAGAGATTTGCTGTGCATGGATGCTGATGCTTGCAAGTACAGCATGTAGTACATAGTACTTTATCCTGTCCACTCTGCCAACTAGAGGTGCAAAGCAAAAAGATGTGTGGGTGAAGTTTTTTGTTCGGTTTCCTTTTTTTGTGTGTTTTTTTCTTAAAAGTTCCTGGCAGCTGGAATGAGTAAGACCAGTTTTCCTGGCAGTATGGTAACGTGGGAATTGTAGTGCTGGTAAAGGCTTGCTTAAAACTCTATTTTTAGAGGGGAAGAAGAGGAGAAAAGGGGGTTAAGCGCAATATTTCAATCCCTCGTTATGCTTTTTTGGACCTCCTCTTATGGCATTGAATGAAAATGAGGTCAGTTTTCACTCCAAAACCTCTGAATTTTCAAGTTTTCCGGTACTTAGTTTAGATCCCTTAGAAGGGACCTGAAAAACTATGGTTTTTTCTAATGTTAATCTGTAAGCAGATGGCATTCTGAAAGGCATTAATTCAGTGAAAGTGAAATGGGCCAAATGAAAGATGAAGATAAATTTAAAGGGAGATGATAAATTGTGAACCAGAACAGAGGAGGTGTCGGCAGAAATAAATGGTTGCCAACTTGCTTGCGTGAAGGTAGCAACTCCTAACAGAAGAATGGAGGAAACAGCTGTGGGCAGCAAGACTGGCTAGAACTGATCTGCCAAAATCCTTTGTTTCACATTTCTGTTGCAAGTGAGACTCAAATGGAATGAGATACATTAGTAGTGCAAATGAATTAAGAGACTCTGAAGTACAACAATCTACGAGGCTCTGAAGTGTATTCTCCCCCTTGCCCCCCAAAAGTACCACCATCACTAGGGCTTAACCACTGTGCAACTAGAACAGTCAAGCTCTATACCTGGGAACACAAAGATTGGAAAACTATTGGTTTACAGATTTTCACCTAACTGAGAAGTAAACTGGTTGAGTAATGGGTGTCATACCGCCTGAAATAGTTACATCTCTAGGCTTTTGTATCAAGTACAAATAGAGTCTTGGATGCATTTTTTTGTGTAAGTTTAAACTGAAACCTGTCAAAGTACAAATACTCTCATATCTTTACACACACCTAAGCAAGGAGTACTTTTTCTTACAAGGTGCAGTTGTCTTGTTTTCATATAAGGAAATAGCCCTTGGTAACTTGTCTTGCCATGAAAGTCAACTTTTTAGCTTTCTTTACTGGAGTCCTTTGCAACTAGGTAAAAAGGCATTTCTTAATAAAGCTGAACTACTCAGCCTGTTGGATTTTAGTGCCATTTGGAGACCACTGAGAATACTGCTGTTAGTGATGTGGACAAAAAGAAGTGATGCATGTTAGGTGACTCACGTGAGTTGATGGGATGGGCGTTTGTGTGACACACTTTGGCATAGAGTATCTCAGTAGTGGGGTGGGGCAGTGTATCAAAGGAAATGGATTAAAATGGAAGTCTTACTGATGAAAGCAGTAGGATCATAATATGTTTTTGTTAAACAAAGATGAATAGGGGGTTGAGTTGGATGAAGACTACTGCAAGACAGGAAATTCCCAGTGATGCCTCATACATTGTTGCTTTTAACTTTCCCATTTGTGTATGACACAGGAGCATCAGGAACAAAGGAAGTGAGAGTTAGTTATTGTAAGAGGCCTAAGAAAGCTGTCATTAGAGCTGATGAAAAAACCCCAAGTCTTAGGGACTTTTTTTTTTAATTATTTGCAATTTTGCTACCTGATCTAAGACTGGATATTGAAGTTCTTTTCATCTAAAATCAGGGCTTTATTAATTTATTACTCATCTATGCCTGGAATTTCTACAACAGAGTTTGTCCCTGATGTACAAAAGTTTCAGGATATGATTTATCAGAAATTTAAGCACCATTTTTAAAAATGGGCTTCTTCTGTGACGTACACAGAGCTGGAGCCAACTGAAGTGGCATCCAGAATGACATAAAAATGCCATATTGAAAACCTGCATGATAAAGGAGTTGCAGCGTGGGAAAGGCCTGGAAGACTGGTCTGAAGAGACTGCATGTAATAAAGCATTTGCTTAAAATGCTTAGAGAGTGTTAAAGACAATTCAGCTTATGCTTTTGACTGCTAGCTGGTGCTTTCTAAAGAATATCCACCCTAACCAATTGAGTTACTTTTTCTGGGGGGCTGGAGTCAGTAGCACCTACCAGTTGAAACAAATATTTCAGAAAAAGATCTGATGGTAGTGGCCTATGGTGCAATGAGAGAGAGTATTAAGGACTGTAGCAGACATCAACTATGCTTGGTAGCTTTGGAGCCCAGTGATGGCTCTGGAGCTCAGTGGAGGCCTGGGCTGTTGGACTCTGTCTTGTCATTGATCATTCCTTTCTCTTGCAGCTTCTGTCTTTTCTCCTGTTTTTTGCTGTGTAAAAATCCTCAAAGCTTGGCAAGTGAGTCTGGATGGTCAAGACTTGCCTTTCTCCATTAGAGTGAAATAACTCTGTTTTTCATCTTAGGTCTCACTTAAAATGGTCATGGATGATAAGGATATGAATTTTCTTTTAAGTTTTTCTCTCTGGCATTGTAGCTTGACAGAGATTCAAAGATGCGTTTGCCTCTTCTGAGTTTCATTTGGTGTCTCACAGGGTGCATGTCCAGTGTAGACAATCTCTAGAGAGTTTGACAGCCAGGCTTAGTGTCTGTGGCAAGCACACACTGACAGTGTTAGAGACGATAGTGATGAATTTTTGAGTGACAGGTTTTATTTATTGTTTTTATATTTATTTTTATCTTCTCTTGGCCTTCCTTTGTAAGTGATTTTTGAAAAACTTTGTTGTTAACAACATGGAATTACAACGAGAAGCTGATTTGAAATGAGAAAATCTGGGCTAAAGATAGTGTTTTTCTGTGTTTCCATGGGGCAGAAGAAAACAGTCCACACATCTGTGCTTGAAAACATATATGTGAAATTTAGCTTGCAAGAATCTGTGCTGTTATTATGATAAGATGTCCTACTGGGCTTGAATTTTGTGCTTAGCAATAGTAACATTTTGTTGTCACTAGCAAGGGATTGGACATAAAATTATGTTGTGTTATTTGACTACAGCAAGTCTGTGCAATTTTATGACTGAGATGAATGCATTTAAGTGGAACCACTTAAGTCAGATTTTTTTGCCTTTTTATATTAAGTGGTTTCAGAATTTCCTATGTTGCTAACAAAATTAAAAACTGTAAACTGACAATTGGGAATTTGCAAATCAGAACAGGATAAAAATACAAATTGAATGCTTAAATAGTTTCCATCTGCTCAATCTATGTATTGAGTGTGAAATACTATGCACCTAAATTCTCCTTGTAATTAATTTAATCATTGAATTACAAGATCAGTTAGGATGGAAAAGACTTAAGATCATTGAGTCCAGCCCTTAACTCAGCACTGCCAAGCCCACCACTAACCATGTCCCCAAGTGTTGCATCTACACATCTTTTAAATGCTGCTGGGATGGTGACTCAGCCACTTCTCAGGCAACCAGTTGTCCAATGCTTGACAAGTCTTTGGTGAAGAAATTTCTCCTAATATTTAATATAAACAATCCCTGTTGCAACTTGAGGTCATTTCCTCTCATCTTGTTGCTTGTTACCTTGTAGAAAAGACTAACACTCAGCCCACTGCAGCTCCCTTCAGGCAGTTGTAGAGGGCAGCAAGGTGCCCCCTGAGCCTCCTTTTCTCCAGGCTGAACAATCTCAGCTCCCTCAGAGGCACCTTATGAGCCTTGTCCTCCAAGCCCTTCACCAGCTTTGTGCCCTTCCCTGGACACGCTCCAGCATTTCAATGTCCTTTTTGTAGTGGCTGGGCCCAGAACTGCATACAGGATTCGAGGTGTGCCCTCCTCAGTGCCAAATACAGGGGGAATGATCACTGCCCTGGTCCTGCTGGCCCCATTATTGCTGAGACACGCCAGAATGGCCTTGCCTTGGCCTTCTTGGTCACCTGGACACACTTCTGGATCCTATTCAGGTGCTGTCAATCAGCACTTCCAGGTCCTTTTCCTCTAGGCAGATTTCCAGCCTCTCTTCCACCAGCCTGTAGCACTGCTTGGGGTTGTTGTGACAAGAAGATCCCAGCACTTGGCCTTGTTCAGCCTCATACTACTGGCCTCAGCCCATCAATCCATTCCTGCCCAACCCGGCATCACCTGCAAACTTCCCCTTTATTCTTACCTATAAACAGTCAAATTTCTTGGCACTGTCATTAACCTCAAGACAATCGTAACACTCCTTACGTTCAGGGCTACCTTGCCTATCTGTTCTGAAGGGTTTACAGCCATCCATTGCAGCACCCCAGTTGTGCAAATCATCCCACCATGTTTCCATGATGGCAGTTATATCCCAATTTTCCTACTGCCTGATGGCTGCCAGCTCCTCCTGTTTGTTGCCCAAGTCATATTTAGTGGTGTAGAGCACTTCAGTTGAGCTATTAATTCTGTCACCTTTTTTGGGGCAGAAGCCCTAATTTCCTACATGACCCTTCCCAGGCTCTTCCATGCTTTCTGACACATCAATGTCTCTTCTATCTAGGCTGCTTCATGGATCTCTGTTTCTACCTTTTGTGACATGGCAGACTGAAAGACCTTGCTAGTTCACCATTCCTCAGACATGGTGTCCTGCCTCCACACTGATCTCTAGCAAGCGTGGCTTTGTCAAGTCTGGTTTAAAGCTCTTCCAGTGAGCCCTGATAATTTGTGTGCAAAGATCCTTTTCCTCCTTTGAGACAGGTATACTTCGTCTGTCACCAGCAGGCTCAATATCATGTAAACCAACACAGAGAACTCAAAAATCTCCCAGTGACACCAGGCTCTAAGCCAGATATCGATCGGATGGCTCTTCCCATGTCTTCCCTAACCATTCCCTGCGGCAGGAAGCACAGAGGAAACACTACCTATGCTCCTGATTCCCAACCAGTCATCCCAAGGCTTTCAGGGAGAGACTTCAATCACATCTCTCTTGATTGCCCTTGGGCTTCTTACTGCAATTCTTGCTATCTCCCTGAAATACTGGTTAATAATAGTGGTTTTTCCCAAGGGTCATACCGGGGAAGGAAGCTTTCTCATCACATCTTTAACCCTGGGCCCAGGGAGGCCGCATACTTCCTGAAGAAGTTGGCACGTTGGGCCTTTGTTCTCTTCAGAAGGGAGTCTCCCATGACAGTGATCCATCTGTCTTCAACCTACTCACCTCCTCTCCCAGCTTTGTCACTTAGCGGAGGAGCTCCTCTACCTGGGCACACCTCCCACAGCTGTGCTCTCTGCTGCCATATCATCTAAATACTTGCCCACAGTGGAGCATAATTCTGTATTTAAATAAAATCTATACAATTGCTAAGTCAAAAATTAAATGCATAACAGGGTGTCATTGCTGGAGATGTCACACTACCTGTCAAACTTGAAGGTGACTATAATGTGTAAGTGTAATGCTCTGGTTTTTCTTTGTTTCATTTTTTTTGGTATTTGCTTTCTCACTGTAGGAATTGTGGCAATACGCTGATCAATGGTCTCAAAATTGAATCTTAAGTTGGTCTCAAAATGACAATGTTGGCATTTAAGTTGAAAATACCTACTTTTTTAAAGTAGATACTGAAGACTAGTTCTGTAAACAAGAATTTCCTGCTATACTGTGGGGTCTTCTAACATTTTTAATTTTTCAGGTGGCAGAGATAAGCGTGGAGGTCCCATTCTAACATTTCCAGCTCGTAGTAACCACGACAGAATACGGCAAGAAGACCTTAGAAGACTTATTTCCTATCTAGCTTGTATTCCTAGGTAAGCGATTGTCTGTTAACCTCTAAGGCTGTATAAGAAAATAAATGGATTATGTTGCAGTACTCCCACAATCTAGCAGACTAAATGAGTTAATACCATGAGCAAATCAATACCAAGTTTTGTCATTTGCTATTTTCAAATGGCTCTTTGGAAGAGAAAGAATTACTCTGCCTTGTAAAAAGAAGGCCGCTGGCAGAAGGGCTAGTGTGCTTTAGCTGGGAGTAGTTTGCGTCTGGGAAATGGCACTACCATGCCACGTTGGTGTTGCTGTGCTGAACACTGCAAATACAACTCAAAGGCTTTCACTACATCAATAAGAAGAAACATTCTGGTCATCATTCACCATATTCCTTGTGTGGAGTGTGGTCAGCACAGGACTCCTATTATTTGTGTTAGATAATTCACAGTGTCCTGATAAAGCACAGAAATAACCAGGAGAAAGGTATGAGAAGTTGCTTGTAAAGGTCTAAGATAAACCTGTGGAGTGATCTGTGAAAGTACTGATAGCACTGCATTATCAGGAATTTAACCCATGAATTGCAGTGAGCTGTTTAAATAAATTGGCAGAAGTCAAATCCAGTGCTAGTGTGTGTGTGTGTGTGTGCGCGTGCATATATACACTCCCATATATACATAGTTTTATATATATATAGTTATATATATATACTCCAAACAAAAGTTATGTATTTTGTATGTATCTAAAAAAGAGTTCCTTCATATAGAACTTCGCTTCCTGTAGTAATCAAGTTGGGGACAAAAATGATCCTAAGACTCTCTGACTTTAGGTCCATCTTGGAACCTGCCAGCATTTGGTGCAGGCTGGAGCAATGTTGACTGTACTTGACTATGTTTCTCTAGGACCACAAGCAGCAGTTGTGATTACAGTTGAAAAAACTTCCTTGTACAACATCCCTGAGTGCAGTATCTTCCATGTTTGTGCAATGTGCTAATTTACTGAGAGTCTTTGCACTTGATATAATCAAATGTCAGTTTCAGACTGAAAAAGGTGGTTTCATAAAAGTAACTTCAAGGCATCTGTCTGAGAGTGTACATGGCCTCCTTTATGTAAAGTTAACTGGAGGAGTTGGGGGACTTGGAGAAAGGGGAACAGGAAGAAGGCTTGAAATTTTTACTCTCAGATTTGAATGATGAGATATATTCTAGCCATCTAGAGCTTCAAGTTGCTAGAGAAGTTAATAGATAAATATGCATCAAAATGTGTCCAAGAATTTTTTTAGAGATAATAAGGGCAAGAAACAGTCTTCCTCTGGCAAAAGGTGTATGTTAGTTCAGCATCAATAGATCTAAAATTAAAAGAAAGTTAGTGCATGTTTTATAAAAACTCTTTAAATATTGGCAAACTTTTGAGAATAAAGGGAGCTTTGTCAAAAGCAAGACTTTTTTTCAAGTTGTGTTTAGGGGACTGGTGATGCAGCTCCAGCTAATTAGAAATCCCAGTTGGTACAAATATCCCCAAACTTTCGAGCTGTCTGTTATTTGTTGCAGTACTATTACTTGATGTAGCTGAAGAATCACAGGTATCAGTTGTTTGGCAAGAGATCTAAAAGCTTAAGTTGACTCAATCTCATAATTTTATTGATTTTACAATTTATCTGATTTAAAAATACTGCTAAACTTATGTCACCACCACAGAGTGGACCAGATATTTTAATGTAGTTCAGGCACATGACCTTGGCTTCCTGGAATGAATCTTGTGATCCTTGACTGAAAGGAATTCAGCTTGTATGAGATGATGTGGCTCCAT
This sequence comes from Donacobius atricapilla, assembly GCA_013397315.1. Taxonomy (NCBI): domain Eukaryota; kingdom Metazoa; phylum Chordata; class Aves; order Passeriformes; family Mimidae; genus Donacobius; species Donacobius atricapilla. The sequence continues at coordinate 102,904 of WBMY01004600.1, forward strand.
GATGGAGGACACAGCCACCCTGTATCACATGATGAGGGACCGCATCGGACACCCCAGCAGGTGCACGCCTTATGAATTAGCGGCAGGCACTCCCTGTGCAATCCTCAGTGTGGTAGGGATAGGGATGGGCTGAGCAGCACTCCTACTGCCATTTAACCTTTCAGTAATGGGTCTATCTTTAAGGCAGTAGTTGTTTTTTTCCTTTGAATCCTGTGAGGATTTTAGAAAACATTTTCTCCATGGTTGGAAAATTGTATGTTGTAGCCTACGTGTATGCTAGGCTTTTAATATGTTTTACTTCTGCCATTGCCATTTTTGGCATTCCTATGGGCAGGTGGGAGAGCCAGCATTTATCATGATAAACTCATTTTTTGAAATGCCGTGGGATGTTTATTCTCTCTTCTTTTCCCTAGCTTTAAACTTTTCAAACTTAAAAAATCCTTCCCCCTCCGAGGAACTCATACTACCACTTCTGCCATATCTCCTATATCAGTCATAATACATCTTTCTGCAATGTGGCCAATAAGACTGAGTAAAATATGCCAGTGAAGCTTCCCAGCCCCTTGGACAATCTGAGGACCTCACCACATGAACTCTAGAATGGCATTTGAATTAGTCACATCCCTGAAAGTGACTCATACTCAAACAATGGACATACTGTCCTTTTTGATAGTCCGTTGGCTATGATGCATTGGTTTTGAAATATTTTCCTTCCTGTGGTCATGCTACAAGGTCATGTAGCAAATTCTACTAGAAGAAAATCAGAGTTTCTGGTGGTGGTGGTGGTGGTGATTGTCACTTTTGATGAGTGGCAAGAACTAAATGTATGGAAGATATTGATGAAAAAAAATCTTTCAATCACTGAGGGGGTGCTGAAGAATTGAGTGTGAGGTCTGTCAACTTTTGGACAGCAAAATTGTAGAAATAGATTGATGTGGTTTTCTTCACAACCATAAAATACTATGTTGTCTTTTAACTATTCACAAATCAATCCTGTTACCAAACAAATTGTCAATAAATGGGTGTTTTTTGTCTACAGACTTAACTCTGAGATAAAATGGTTCTAAATCTGAGGCAGTTTGAAAAAGTTTCAAAGTGGTAGGTAAGAACGATTTGCCATCTTCTGTCTTTTAGAGGATCCCCATAATCATTAGAAAGACATGAATATTATCATCAGTTAAGTAAGTGTGTATGTGTTCTGAAGAGTCAATTGTAAATGAATTAGATATTGCTGCTTTAGGTAATGGTAGGCTTACTGTATGTGTAAGGTGAGGGAGAAACAAGACTGGATGATGAATCCTCATGAATATAAACAGTGAAAATGAAAGTGAAGATAATAGCAGAATATCAAATCAGCAACAGATATAAAGCTACCCCCCACAAGGAGTTTGGCATGGAAGTGAGAGAAGCATCTTGAGAGGTTTGTGAGATCTGCTGTATATGGTCAGCTAGTCAGCAGTGAGACCCTAAGGAGACCATATTCATTAGGCAGTGTGGTGCAGTAAAGTGCTGTGTTGGAAGTTGAAACTCTTGCTTGATAACTTTTCCTTCTGTTTTCTGCAGTGAGGAAGTATGTAAACGAGGATTCACCGTCATTGTAGATATGCGTGGGTCAAAATGGGACTCCATAAAGCCTCTACTGAAGATTTTACAGGAATCCTTTCCATGTTGTATTCATGTTGCACTGATAATCAAGCCAGACAATTTCTGGCAGAAACAGAGGACTAACTTTGGCAGCTCTAAGTTTGAGTTTGAGGTAATTTCCCCTGTGGTATACAAATTTATATTTATTTTGTGGTTTTAAATGTTCTCACTAATGATCAGCATCTTGAAAACTCTCAGATAAATTATATTCTGCCTGAAAGGAGAGGTACTTTAGACCAGTGATGCTAGAAGAAATGGGGTTTTCTTCATGCACTTAGGCCAGGTAATTGTGCATGTTGTTGTCTATATTCTTTTTGTAAGCACAAGAAAGATTGAATTAGGTTTTTCCCCCTACTGATAAAAACGTAGGTTTTGTCTCTTTGTTACCTTAGTCTGCATTACGGTAGTTGCAATATCTCCAGAATCGAGAGGAAATCAGCTGAATGAACATTGCTGTTATCCTCCTGCAGCCTTGCAATACACAAAGTCAAAACTTAATGAAAAGAGTAATCAAAAGAGTAGTTGCTCTTTTGTTCTTAAATGTAGTGAGGTAAGAAAGAAATGTGGACTTCATGAGCAAAATGATCAACTCTTAGAAAGAGAAAAGCAAAAACTTGAAAGGAAATTTCAAATTCATTTCAGTAACAGCATTTTTTTCTTTCCATTTTTGTTTTTTTAGACAAATATGGTGTCTCTGGAAGGCCTTACCAAAGTAGTTGACCCTTCTCAGCTAACCCCAGAATTTGATGGCTGTTTGGAGTACAACCATGAGGAGTGGATAGAAATCAGAGTTGCCTTTGAGGACTACATTAGCAATGCAACCCATATGCTGTCCAGACTGGAGGAACTGCAAGATATATTGTCAAAAAAGGAAATGCCTCAGGACCTGGAAGGTGCTCGCAATATGATAGAGGAGCATTCACAATTAAAAAAGAAAGTCATTAAGGCCCCTATTGAGGACCTTGATGTGGAAGGACAAAAGCTGCTCCAGCGGATACAGAGCAGTGATAGCTTTCCCAAAAAGAACTCTGGGTCAGGGAATGCAGACTTACAGAACCTTTTACCCAAAGTGTCCACTATGCTGGACAGGCTGCACTCAACACGGCAGCATCTGCATCAGATGTGGCATGTGCGGAAATTGAAATTGGACCAATGCTTTCAGCTCAGGCTGTTTGAGCAGGATGCTGAAAAGGTAAGGGTTGAGCGAGGAGGCTATAAATGGCCAACACTTGATGGACTTGGAAGAAGTACCAAGGGTAACTGAAAATAGTAATTTTTCTCTTTGAAGTTAATCACTAGCTTTTTAATGATAAGTAAGGGACTTGATCGAGAGGCACTCAGGGTCTTCTGGAGTAGAAGACATGGGATAGTACTTCTAAGCCATAAGGAATACAAGAATCTCTTACCAAGGAAAATTCTAGCAGCTAATGACTTCAAAGCACTTATTTTGTTAAGAATTTGTTCCAGATAAATGCTTTTGCATGCATCAAGTAAAGAATGCTGTATACTTTATAGATACAGATGATTATGGACTACATTGGTCTTCTTTCGAGTGATCTTTGGGAAGTGAGTGACAGGCAGTCAACAAAGTCTGAAGAGGCTGACGTGGAGAACTGCTTCATTGATGCAGGGTTTGAAGTCTCAGGCTAAAAACTGATGTATCTCTTCTGACAATGCGTATGTCATTAACAGGGAACTGACTGATTTCAGAATGTTTCAGGCTAACCAGTCCCTTCAAATGGGAAAGCCCTTGATTGTCATGGAATTTGAAGAGGAAGTATGGCAGGCAGATCACTTTTAGATGAGCTCAAATCAGGTCTATTTTCATGTAGAATGGTTTTTGCAGTTACTTACTATTGACTTGTTACCATGGAACAAATAGCTTTAAGGAAGGGTGGGGAATTTTTCTCTGGGAGTAGTAGTAACTAGACTATGCAGTCAAGTGGTAGGTATCGTTTTTTTTTTATCAGAGCTTAAAGTAGTCAGATTTCTTAAAGTATTTTACATAAGATTGCCTGAACTGCATGAAACCAAAGGTCCATGTTAAACCAGTATTCTGCTCTCCGGCAGCTGTCTCTAACAGATGCATGGGGAAGAGTAAAAGCAGAACAAACATATAAAACTTCTTCCTGCTTCTTCATTTGTATTCTTCACACATACTTTCCCTTACCCTCATCATTTCAGCTCAGGGACTTTCTTTACACTACTGTAATGTTTTCTGCTGTGTTTAAAAAATAAATATTTCTTTAAAAGTACCATTTAAAGCAAACCTTTACTGGATGGATATAGCTGAAAATAGTTAGGACATGTTAGAGAGTTGGAAAAAAAATAAAATTACTATCTATTTCTAAAATGGTTTAGAAAATAATGCAAGCTGTTCTAGTGTTGTTTATTTAGACCCAAATGCATTTTATCAACCTTGCAGCCACTTCATTACAGCACTGATTATTTCTGCATTATAGCATATCTTTCAGTACCATGTGAGCACCATCAAAATATATTTTGTTAATTTTCTCATATTTTATCGAATTGCTTACATAACGTGGGCTTTAAGAAACTTCTTGTGAAATACTTGAGCCTGTGGGATTGACCTCTGTCCTGCCATGTGGTTGCATAAGCTCCTACCAGTGTTTCCTACGTTTCTGATTCCAAGAATAAGTCTATATTAAATTAACACATCTTTCTTTTGAAAGGTAAATAGTAGGCACCTCAAAATCAGGTTGACAGCAGCTACCAATAACTGGGACTGTTTTTCTCTTTCTAGCCAGTAAAAAAAACTGAAAAAGAAGGTTTGTGTAGTATCCCAACTCACTTTTGGATTACGACTCTTGCCTTCATCTACTTGCAGCCTGTATTTTTACTGCTTGTGTCAGATTAGATTTCACAGCTCATGACTTTTTTATCAGTGTATGTCTGTATTTTACTGAAATGTGGTAAAGGATGGGATCTTTGTTGGAAAGAAAAAGGGCATTGCATGGGGAGAAATAAACATGTTCCTTTTGGAGAACTTGCTCAATTCAGTGCAAGAAATTCCAGCTAGTTCAGGAGAAGAGAAGGCAAAAAAGGGACGAGGTGGGAGGCAATCTGACTGGAAATGCCCTTTAAGTGTCTGAATGCAGCAAATTCAAGTGACCTAGAGAAGGATGGTCACGAGCAGTACCAGTGTCTTGAATAATATTCTAAGGCATTTTCACTGAGTTCTAGATAAAAAGCTTAAATTTTTAGGAGTATGTGATAAGCTGTCTCAGTCATCTAAACTTCAAAAGTTTGGTTTACTGTTCTTACCATATTATGATCTGCTTATAATTTAGTTTGTCATGGACTTGGGACAAATACTGGACTTGATAATGTTCTGTCAGCCAGCATATTTTGAATAATCTTTAAATGAACACTTACTGCTTACTGCTACCGTTTTTCCCTGGACAATCTATTTCAGCTTATCCAGAGAGCAGGTGTGTCTCTTTTGCTGAGATATAGCAAAGATTTCAAGATCATTGTGAGCAGGGGGGGTGTTAAACAGCTCTTTGCTGTGTTGCTTGGTCTTTGAAAACTTTGTCTTCCAGTGCCACTGTTAACATACCTATGTATCTTCATTGATGGCCATTGTCATGTGGATATTGTCATATCCTAAAATTCTTTGGAATATTAAAATATTCCTTGTTTTCTTTTTAAAAAAAAGCATATTTAAAGACTGTGCTTAAGTTTCTCTGGAAGAAGGTAACTCTGTGCTCACATACACTTTTAATAATTCATCTAGAAATAGAATAGTTGTTTTCAAATCTGCTGTAAACTTATGAACTAAAAATATTAAACTCGCTGCTGAAGTACTTAGATCAGCATGAAAGAATTTATATTTAATTTCCATGAGTTGCCATTTTCATTCTGAACTGCTAAGCTGCTGACGTCAATAATGCTGACACTAGAGGATGTATAAGCTTGGCAACTCAGGACTGTGCTCCAAGTCTGTTTGTTTACTATGACTTCTTTGTAATAATGAAGTTTCTGATTATAACATTACTGTAGCTTAGCTTGTTGAGATAAGCACCTATGATAAAGATAACACTAACAGCCTCAGCTTTTTGATCCAAAAAGACAGGTTTCAGCAATGATTGGGTTACAATATACAGTAACTTACAATGGAAAGAGCATCAGTGTTAATTTTCGTGGCCTTAGACTCTGTATTCTGTGTTCATAGGTATCTTACATTACTTGTCCATGATTTCTGCCATAACAAATTACTGAACTTCCTTCTTTCCTTAATATTTTCATGTAGATGTTTGACTGGATCACACACAACAAAGGTCTGTTTCTGAACAACTACACAGAGATTGGAACCAGTCACCCCCACACGATGGAACTTCAGACACAGCACAATCACTTTGCCATGAACTGTATGGTAAGAACTGTATGGCCTCCCTGCACAGACAGCACAGATGTGCTGGCTATTTGTTCCGTGTTTAGGCACAATTTGTAAGTACATAGACACAAATCATTTCTTCTTTACAAGTAGTGGAAATTTGTGTTGGAGCAGTGAAGGTATAAAACACAATGGAGGAAAATAGTGGTCAGGTACAGGGTACGATGATAAAGCAACAAAATTGTTTTGACAAATGGCAGTGTTCAATACAACCTCAGCACCTTTCAAATGGAAGTGTCCAAGCTTCTAGAACCTGGGATGTGTCTTTGAGTACTGCCTTGGGTCTAGAAAATTTCAGAGAATCATGTGTAATACAGATTTTAGCTCTCTATTCTGAAAGAAATAGCTCTCAGGAATTTCTGAATAGATTTAAACTCAGACAAAAGGTTCTGAGAAGTAACTGAACCTGGTATGATAATTTTGCATGGTTTTAAGAAGACACTTCTCATTTTTGGCACAGTAGAGTGGAGCAAAAACAATTCTTTTGCTCAAATATCATCAGTAGGCTGTAAAAAAACCCCTTGGATTTTAACTGGCAGTGTGTGGAAGCTATTTACTTTCAGCTTCATGAATTGCTGTTTGAACATGGGGGCAAAATTCTGAAGTGCATTTTAGGTCCTGAACATATCGGAGGTGTTTAAATAACCTTGGGAGTCTGGGCCTAAATCCAGTTCCTGTTTGTTAGATCAATGAAGGAAGAGCACTATCAGTCTTGTTACAAATTAACATTCTTGGCAGTCCAAGGATGGGAATTGAATTAAAGTATGGTTGAAACAATCAACTCTTGCAAGAGGGTTTTTCTGTTGGACAGGAAAGTGGCAAAATAAACTTCCCTAGACTATGCATCTCGCAGAAGTAATGGAAGGACTAGTAAGGCAGCTCTTGTGTATGGTGTTGCTGGAGGTAAGACAACAGAGGACACGATTAGAGCAGGCACATTTTCTTCTTTTGCAGCTCAGCGCTGTTTCCAAAAGTTTAAAAAAATTAAAATCAATATGAACTTTCTGAAAAGAGTAAAACAAACGCTGGTTAACGTCATAATTAAGTCACATAACATCATATATGGTTTTGACCATTAGGTTTGGTTCACAGCATGGGGAATTGCTGCCTTATGGAGCACTTCGTTGTTGTTCCTCACTGCTCTGCATATGAAGTAGAGCAGAAAGAAACACAGGATGACAGTAGGTGTCATTGACATGAGATGACTTTTGGAACATTGTAATTTTGGGTGGCCTTCCAGGCAATTCTTGAGGTTGCATTCTAAGGTTAAATTCTTCCGTAAGCCTATCCTCAAATTAGTCACTATTGTACTCTTTCCTTCAAATTGGGTGACTTTTTTATTTTTGTCCCTTCTTTTAGACTGTTCAGTTGCTATCAACAGTAGGAAGCACTTGAGCAATGCTGCATAATCCTTCCTGCCCTGTGTTTGCTATGAGTCTTTTCCTGTTAATCTCTGCTTTGCCGTTAGTTGTCAAATGCATTCATTACAGGGGATTTTTTTATCAGCCTGCAAAATGTTTTCTTAAAGCTTACAAGGAACAGCTTCAATCTGGGGCAAATTAGGCTATCCGAACATTTGAAAGGGTAAAAACCAGCTGCATTTTTTTCTGTGGCATAGCCCCCCCAGAAGGGGTTCTCTGCCATGGAATCAGGAGATGTAAATTCCGTATGACTGGTCCTTGGTTTTGATTTAAGCAGCATTCAGGTTATCTGGGTTTTATTTGGTTAAATAGCAAAAGCCTTTCGTATAGATTAGAAGCAAAGATTAAACTGAACATGATATAAAAAATAACGTGAACTGATAGAATTTCAGCAGGCCTTATTTTTCATTAGCTTTCAACTGGAAGAATGTTGAGCAGTCTTAACTTCTGCAAGCATGTTCAGCTTCTCCCTGACCACTCTCCACATGCAGTCTGCTGTTTGTTCACTCTTCCTGTCAGTGTAACTCATCAGTAATCAGAGTGGATTTAAGGTCTCTTGTATGAATACTCTTAACACCAAAAGTGAAATTGAACCTATCTACGATCATGTGACGTTCCATTCATTTGGATGGAATAGAGGAATGGAGAAAGACAACTATATAGAAACTTTATTTATTGCAGGAGGTTTTGAAGTCTTTTCGTTGTGGCCCTAATTGGACCTTAACAGATACTGCTTTCTAGTCAATTTCTTAGGCTCACTTGAGGTAGGGAAGACTGTTCGAAGGATAAATGCTCCCCAAGCAGCTAAATGCAACCTCTTACACTTGCTCACAGCTTAACTCTGATAATTGATGTTGCAGCTGCTTTTCCCAACACATTGTGGTTGTTGCAGGACACATGCTTCCCTCCACAGCAGGTGCTACCCTCTGTCAATAGCTGGGTCTCTCATGTCCCCTTCCTTCCCAAGCAGCAGTTTGTTTCCAGGAGGTGGAAGGGCAACTTCTGCAGCTGCTTATGCCAAACTTGGCTGAGAAAAGAGTGGTGGTCTTTGGGTGAGATGCCAAAATTTTCATCTGGTCTTCCATTCTGAAGCAAGCCACCTGGATGTAAACTGTTGTGAAAGCTACTTACTTCCTGTCATGAGCAAGAGTTAGTTACATCAAGGATGAAGAAAATTTGCTGAATTTATTTTTTATTTTCTTGTAATGGCTTTGTGCCATTTTTAGAATATTGGTTTTCAGTAAGAACACAAAATAGTTGGAAGTGTAAACCAAATGTTATAAAACAAAAAGGTAAAGAATACATCCAAGGAGGAGATTTAACTTTACTTTCACCAGTTTCATTAACAAATGGTGTATCTAGGAATCTTGTGTATTCATGTGGTTGCACTTCAAGGTAAGAGGAATAAGTTCATACAAGTCTCAAGCTTAATACACAGACTGGTTCTCACTGCAATAAATCTGTCCCAGAGAAATAGGTGGATAGGTGTAGTGCTGTGCGTTAAAGAGGGACATATGTTTGGTTACCATGGATTAACACAGAGGTTGATGTGGCTAAAAGAGCTACTGACTGAAGGATAGTTCACAGGTGCAGCGATAAGTATGTGACTTCCTGTAACTGAATTTGAGAAGCTGTGCACTGGTAAAAGTCAAGGCCGACTCTTTACAGGGCAAGCAGATCCCATGTTCCATAACTGTAGGCAAAACCCAGAATCTCAGTGATTCTGCTCTCTGAAGATGAGGATGGATTTTCAGTACAATTTTAAAGGCTTGCTTTCAGCAGCAGTAAATTGCTGTTGTCAAGTACTGAGATTTATTTGGGTTAAGCAATACTCTGTTTCAGCTTGACGTTCCTATTTGGGTGTCTAAACTAATGCTTCACTTCTCAAAACAAGTTTTTAGTACCTTTTAAGGTAGAAACTTTCAAATAAGACATCATAGAAGTTACGAGTACAAAAATTATGTATTGAGTTTTTAAGCTGCAAGAATAAAATACCCATGATTATGCAATTAGTCTATCTTGCATGCAAGTGTGCAAAAGACTGATTGTGTGTTTGTCCACTCTTTTTCCTGCCATTTTCTATACATCTGCTGTGGCACAGGGAAGACAAGAAGCCATGTGAAATATGGGCGAGGAGGAGGATGTTGTCTGCTTGAACATTTTTTGCTCTTTTTGCTACATCAGATGGCCTTGCTTTCATTACAGTTTAACTGTGACTCTCCCTGCACTGGGGAGGGTTAAAATGCTTGATGAGTGATGCAGGCAAAATGAAACTTTGTTTGGAGAAAGATGACACATGCTACTATTAAAGGATGTGCTATGACTGCTTCTTGTCTCAGTGTTGATAGGACCATGAGTAGAGGTTACATTTATTAACTGTAATCCAAAAACTCCTATCTCAATTATAAACATATTGCTAAGTTGGCTAATGTTCTCAGAACAGGTTGTTTGCATACACTAAACCATTTTATCAAGGTGGTAATCAAATCCTGAATGCTATCCAAAAAGAGAGTGTCAAGAGATAAGCACTCATGGCAGTTTTGGGATGTTAAAATAAAAGGATGAGCACAACTAGGGATTGAATATCCCTAGGTTTGCAGAGTTAAAAGTTAAAAAGATATATTGCTCAAATCCAGCCACAGGGACTGGTACAAATGATAACATGAATAAAGGCAGGTGAGGTAAAGTTACCTTGGCTTAAAACTAGTGTAATTTTTTCCTCCTCCTTTTTACCACTGACATATTTCACCCTTGAGTTTCTATTTACTTTATACGTGTGTTTTTGTAACCATACAGATTTGTCTCTTGAGATAGACTTAAGCACCATGTGAATTCTAGACTGCCCTTGGTTCTCAGGATTTGGTCAAATGAGAGCAAGACTACAGGTGTACATCCCTACGAGAATCTTTATGGTGCCAGAGCAGTTAATGCTTAGACACAATGTCTGGAATGCCACCAGCCTGAGAGTAGACTGAAAAGGTAAAATGAGTTCAGGCTATTTTCAGCTTCTGAGGAGCACTCCAAAGTCAGCAAGACTAAATAGAACAGGCTAAATGTGCAGTCCTTAAGAGGGAAGAAGCAAATAAACAGATTTTAAAAAGCAGTCAGTTACTGAGGTGTTAATACAGCAACAAGTATGTTCATGTCAATGAATAACAAACTAAAGGAACAGACAGTGTTATTGAAAAGAAGCAAATCTTATTTCACTGTTGGTACTTCCTGGGGTGGCTAAACTTCAGATCTGTAAAGAAAATGCTCTGATTCTGTTGGTCCTTGAGAGCTAGGTCCAGTTTAGAGCCCCATACTTAGTGTTGTAATGGGAAACATATACGTGAAAGTGGTGTGGCTGTAGGGAGAGTTTGAGGGCATGGGCATTTCCTATGATTAAGTAAACACGAGTGAAAAGTAAAAGAGGAAAGAAGGTAATGTTGGTGTTGGACTATATAGTCTTGCAGTAGGATTCCTCAGGTCCACCATGAAAAATGTCGGAAAGAGATCAGATACTTGAAGAAAGTTGGCATGAAATTATATTGCACATGTTCTAGTGCTGATAGCAGTGGTTAAATGGTTACCTGAGAATGTTCAGAGGATCCTTGTAGCAGAAGAGATCCATGTAGAAGAGCATGTTAAACACTTCCCTTAATTGCAGCTTGGATGTTGCCAAGTTTATATTTTTTCAAAGGAATAGATCAGGTTTTACCTTTAGCTGTCCTGCAACCTTCATTGTTGAGGTTTGTATTCCCAAACTGACAGTTTTACTGTTGCTTCAAAAATGAGACTAGAAGAAATGTTAGAGAACATGTAAATCATTAACACAGGTATTAATTCATACATTAATACTACACCATGTTTTGGTAGTCATTTGTGTGTGAGGTGGCAGATGATTTGAAAATTCCCTTGCTAAATTGATTCTATCACGGTAAAATAGTTCAAGCTCACTACAGTCTATATAGAGGTGCCACTTATGATGCCTATGGACCATGTCACTGAGTTTGATGGCATTTAAAACTGAATATGTAATAGTCTCTGTGTCAGAAAACCGCTGTTGGAAATCTTGGAGCTAAACAAACATTTTCTAAATGGGTCTGGGAAAATCAGGAAATAAAATAGACCCTTGAGGTCACCTGCCAGCTTTATTTTGTGTGAGTGTGATGGAAGGTGCAGGTGCTTTGTGCAGATTCATGTGGTGTAAATGAGGTCACTAAATAAGTGCCACTTTATCAGTTATTACCTCCTAGGTGTTGCTTCCTTAACTAAAACCAGGTTGTTAAATGCATGCAATGAATAAGATAGCAGTCTCTAGTAAATGAGGGGCGGCTCACTTGTAACAGTGTTTCTCATCAGTGTGGAACAGTGTGGAAAATATGCAGTTGTCTTATAATAATGATGCTGGAATTGCCTGCCCTTGTAGGAAATGAAACAAAATTTGTTGACCTTCAATTAAAGGCAGTCTAATTGTAGTGAGTTGCTATTAGAGATTCTTTTCCTTCTTCACTAAATCTATCTCATTTGGGTCATTATATTCCCAAATACTGACACTTAAAACTTCGGTAGATATATCACATAGTGAGGTAAAGGGTTTAGATTATTTTGAGATGTTTTTTGATTGGCTTTTTTTTGAGGAAAGTAATATGGTGTACATAGCTTGGAAAGTGTTCAGCTTGTCAGCATTTTAATTCATATTCATACTGCTATAGGCTGTATTCTTCCAGATGTGTGAAGCCTGATTGCCATGGGAAAATGAATACATGTTAACCACAGCTCAGTTTTAATTTGTTTTACTTTATGTTTATAGTGCCATGTCCATCATTTTTAACTGCTGTTAAAATTGCTTTATTATGTGACAGAAAGAGTTCAAATGGCAGTCTACTATAGCCTTTATTCTTTTCTCTTCTGGTACTTGTTTCTTCTCACAACCGTAAAGATGATCTTGGGGCTTTCTGTATTAATTTAGCAGTCTTGCATTTATGCTACATACACTTTTAATAGGCCTAAATGCTTCCAGTCTTTTAAAATGTGTTGAAAACAGCAGATTTATACTCTGCCAGTTGTTTGGCTGTGCTTGAAAAGGAGAGCATAGGTGTGTGGGATAACCTAAAAAAGTAATAGGTAGTATTGTGAGGAAAGGAAAAACAGCCAACACGACACTGCTGTGACACAGTCCGTCACACACACACAAACACACACTCACACTTTGATCAGAAGGCATGAACTAAGAACTACTTTATCTAAAAGTCTGACTCCATATATAGTATCTTTACAAAGGCCAGGGATTGGGGGAGAAGGTTGACACCTCTCCCCATCCCATTGGTCAAGACAACTGTCCATCAGCTGTCCATATCTCTAAGAATAGGAGTGAAAACTTTCCTTGAAACTATACAATAACATTGACTGTGTTTACAGACCAGAGCGTGAGAAAGAACCCAAAACATGAAACTGTGAAACAGAAGAGAAGGCTGAAAAAATCAGGGCGACATCGCTGTGCTCAGTTTATTGAGTGGACCAGCTGAGCTGTAGGCTGTGTCAGGTGTGCTCCTGCTTGCGTACATGTGTACAGTTTACAATCAATAGGGACCTGTCCTAAATGCCACTCAGACGAGTGTGGACAGTGAAGCCTGGAGGAGCTGGAACACTTGCTCCAGCCGGTCAGTGTCAAGCTCTGGGCAATTGCTGGGTGCCAGCAGGTCATGGTTCCACACAATTTGCTCGATGTCTGGTGGTTGGACTTGGTAATCTGAAGCCTCAACAATCCTGTGATTCTTGGAACTTCGTTCTAGATGTATGGTGTCTGCCCAATTGAAGGAAGTGTCAGCTCCATATTATACACATGTAGCTCTGAAAGAGTTACTCAGAAAGTTTTTAGTGGCAAAGTTGTACTTGTTTTACTTTACAGGAATCAGAAACTCTTGATGGAAATTAGATTGACTAAGAGCCATCAGTGACTAATGTCAGTATGCTAGAGAATACTTCTAGTCTTGGACTTCATTTGCCTAATATTCAGTGCTAGCGCTGAGGCAGTGTAGCAGCAAGAAAATAAAATGTAAAACTGCTAAACTTCTCGTAGCTCAGAGTTCTTTATTTTGTTTCTTTAAAAGTTACTTTCAGAAGTTGATGTAAAGGTTCACTGATTTTGCACACATGCATCCTGTGGATACATCAAGAGCCTAGTAATAATACTTCAATTTTCCTGTACTGTGTGTGTCTGAATGCCTTGTTGACCTGAATGTCTGTAAACATTTTTATGTTTATGAGGTGGTTGTAAAATGTGGTTATTTCTTCCTCTTTATTGTAATAATGTGTCTTCATGTAATATCAATTGGCTTAAGCTGATTGCTAACATGAGTTTTAGACGGATTATTTCAAGTCATCATTTTTGCTTGTCTCAATTATAGATAGACTGCTACATTGTACTCCTAGATTCCAAAGTTTGGTGTGCATAAACTTGCCATATAAAACCAGACTATTGATCAGTAGTGTAATAAAGTATAGAAATAAAATTCTGTATTTAGTTGGTCTGCTAACTTGCACTAATTTTTCCCTCTTTCTTCTCCACAGAATGTGTATGTAAACATAACCCGCATCATGTCAGTAGCAAACCGCCTGATCGAGTCTGGCCATTACGCTTCGCAGCAAATCAAACAGATTGCCAGTCAGTTGGAACAGGAGTGGAAGGCGTTTGCTGCAGCCTTGGATGAGCGTAGCACGTTACTGGACATGTCCTCCATCTTCCATCAAAAAGCCGAACAGGTTAGTGAGTGGGGAGGGGCAGCAAAAAAGGTTTATGTGCTGGAAAGGGGACTTGTGCAGTTTGCTTTTTGCTTTGGAGAAAAGTGCAATAAAGTGATTGAAAAGGTTGACAAGAAAGCCAGAATATTTATTTCTGCCAATTTTGATACTCAGACAAAACTTTGTTCTCCTCAGTTTAGCCCACTGGCCTTAAAATCCCCACAAAATGCTTTGCTGACATCAGTGCAAGATAAAACAACCAAATTAGCTAGATGAATCAAAATGAAGTGGACTGAAATGCTTAAGTAAATAAGGCTTTTAAGTATTGATACAATGCCTTTCCTACATCTAGAAGCTGTCACTTCTTCTGTTGTCCTCACCATTCAACAACTCCCATCAGTCCTCAAATGTCAAGATTTAACTCATAATAATTGCTACTAGAAAGCGTGAGTTGGACTGGCCTGAAAGTTGAGAAGTTAATTAACTGCCTTCTGAATCTGAAATTGTGGTGGGAGGTCTTTACTTAGTATTCCGTAGGAGATTCCTCCTATGCTAAAGAAACATTTTAGCTTTAGGCCTATACCAATTATTTTAATTAAGTTATTAACCATGTGTAACTGCCAGAGAAGAGGTAAATGTAGGGGAAATAGGAATAAATATCCCCAAGTTAATAATCTTTATGGTGAAAGCATGTTTTGCCCTCAAGGGAATTCAGTTCTGAAGGAGTTGCTATGTGTATGCAGTTGAGTCACCCGCTGATCTTGTAGACTGTCTGCTCTGTGCATCCCTGGTGTGTTTGGAGAGCAGAGGTTCTTGGATGGGTATGGCTGATGTGCTGTTTGTAGATACTTCTCTTTCATTTTGCCTTGCTAAATTATATCCAAGGACAGGTCTCAGGTCTGATATAACTTTATTTGGAATGAATGAAGGAAGCATTTGGGAGTTGAAAACTTCAGAAACAGAGAGAGGCAGTGCAGTTGATTTTAGGACATTTTTTTCCCTAATTTCTACTACATGGATATTTAACTTGATAAATATCTATTAGAAATTAGACTGTCTTAAGATGCAAATTCACATTGCTTTTCATTATATTAGTGGTGACATTGGTTTAATGTCCTTAGACTGACTAAGGTAAATTATATAAAACGATGCCACTATAATAAGTCCTTTTAGCAGGTTTTACAGAAAAGCTAAATAAAAATGAGATGAAGGGATTGTTTTCTGATAGAGAAGTCAACACTCAGCTTGAAGCTTTTGATAGACACAGTTTGGTACCTTGTCAGTATTGATGCTTTTTGAGTTACTT
This sequence comes from Donacobius atricapilla, assembly GCA_013397315.1. NCBI lineage: Eukaryota > Metazoa > Chordata > Aves > Passeriformes > Mimidae > Donacobius > Donacobius atricapilla. The sequence goes on from WBMY01004600.1 coordinate 118,418, forward strand.
GGGTCATTTGGGTTTGCATTTAAACACTTTGAGCCACACATGTACGAGAGAGATGAATGAAATGTGAACAGGTAGATATACCTTGACTCAGATGCTGTCATTTTTCATAACAAAAATAATAAATTATGCTCATCAGAAGTCAAGGGACTAAATTTTGTGTGTGATTGTGTGCTGGGCAGCTATAGCAAGGGTCAGAGTTACACTCTTTACCACTAAATATAAGTGTAAACAGGAGGAAAGATAAAAACGAGAGAAAACAGTGCAGCATCTGCTGGGATTAATTTACTTTTAATTGCTCATTCTGTAGTTTTCATTTTATGATTAGCTGTAATGGATTGCCCTAGTTGATTTGTAAGATACCTGCCTGTGATATATTAACTGTTTCATTAAGAGTGGAGAGTGAGTTCAAGGAAAGAGAGTTTGGAATGTGAGGAATGACCCCTTTAGAGACTGGTGATGCTTGACCTACATAAAAAGATTAAAAAGTAAGCAGCCCAAGAAAAAACACAGCCTTCTTGAATGCATGTGTTCTCTCGCAAGTGACAGGTAAGTGTCGCTGCCTACTGTCAGGCACGGTGAGGAATGCACCAGCTACTAGTGCCTGCTCACTGGTGCACCAGCTACTAGTGCCTGCTCACTGGTGCACGTGGAGCTTCTGTTAACGTTCAGTGCTTAACATTAGAGATTTTTTAAACTGGCCCTTAATGAGAATTAAATAAGTATTACAGCTAAGTACTCCACCACCCTTAGCCTATCAAACAGAAGAGTACCAGAAGTGATCTGTGAATTCCTTTTTCCTCAAAAGACTACGTGTGCTCCAAGAATTAAGATATGTATAATGAGACAAATAGTTTGGCCTCATAACTTTTGAGTCTTGAACTTGACATGAATAGAGAAACTTTACTTTACAGAGCTCACATATGCCTGGCTGTACTAGGTTTAAGGACTATGAAAACTCCTAAAAAAACCCATATTCTCTTTCCCTCCCTAGCACAACAGAGGCATAAAATTCATGCCCCCTAGCTGTGAAAAAGTAAGTTGGCAGAACTGCTGTTAGGCATATAGCTGTGATGGCAGTTTCTTGTCTGTCAAGACAGCTTAAACTTCGGAGATAAGTTAAATTGTCTGCAGAAGAGATTTCTATTGCAATATCCTCAATTTCCCCTGAAAGGCTTGACTCGAGCAGCTATGCTGACATAGCTGTGTGCACAAAGTTCAATGCTAGTCCTAAGAGACCTCCGCTTAAGTTGTAAATCCCTTACATGCTTGCTGCTATAGTAGCTTGCCAAACGGATTTAGTGCTTTTCTGCATGTAGAAGTTAGTTCTTTGGAGACTGAGGTGTGAATTTGCTGTACCCTGACACTGCTTTGCTTCCTTGATAACCCTCTTCCTAGCAAAAGACAACTATGGAGTGTTTGAGTAAATGGTTCACCAGTAATTCTTTGTGTGCATGTGCGAAGAAATATGGTTTTCTCTGAAGATTAAAAGGAGGTGAGGTGATAAACCTGATGATACCATGAGTATCTGAACAGGAAGCTGATGGGTAAAAACCAAGGGTCTGAATTTGAAAGCTGTAGCATCTCTTACTTCCTTGTGTAAACAAGACCTTAATTGGCTTTCATGTTTCTGAAATGGTAGGTGCAGGATAAAGGAAACTTCTTCTTAGCTGCGAAGTCAAGAAAAGGAGCGAGAGTAAACTTGAAGCATCCATTTTGCCAACAGTTAAATTGGTTCTGAAGACTGTCAACATACAGCTAAGCCTGCCTGTCTCCAAACCGCTCAAGGAGTTTCAGATACCTAAAAGCACTAGTATAGTCAAACTTGAATATTTCTTTCTATTCTGATATAAACTTCTAGTTCTTTCAGAGAGAAATACTGCAAAGACTTTTTGCTTAAAAGAGGTCTTTTCAGTGTCTGTCACACAGATGAGCGTCCTTTTGTGTATTACCGTCACACACGTATTTAATGGTAGAACCCAAAATCAAAGCTGGATGTTTTTTCTCTGTTGCAGTACATGAGCAATGTGGACTCATGGTGTAAAGCCTGTGGTGAGGTGGAGCTTCCCTCAGAGCTGCAAGATTTAGAAGATGCTATCCACCATCATCAAGGGATATATGAGCACATTACCTTGGCTTACTCAGAGGTCAGTGTCTTGTTTCCTTAGGTAAAATTGTGTTCTGTTATGTTTGGATCATGCATCAGTATCACTTGTTGCATTGGGAGTTAATTGGAAACTCAAGTGCTGAGCTTCTTTTTAAATTTTATGTGCTGGATTTCGCTTCTGTTCAAAAGCAAAGTGTTAAAGTCTTCCCTGTAACCTTCAGAAAGAAATTAAAAGGTGAGATTTAACCATATGTGATACAAACAACCCTTGGAGCACTAAAGTACTAAGTATGTTTTAATTTGCATTTGCATATTACTGCCTTTTAATAGCAGTGGGATACTGTTGTTAAACATTTACTTTGGGGGAAGTTAGCTGGACATTGCTTGGGAACGTATTCTGTTGGCATGGATTTCTCTGAGTGTATGAGATGGAAAATCCATCTCTGAAATTACCTCACAAAAAAGACTTAACTGTCAAAGGATGTCATGTGAGAAGCCAGAAGGTAATGCACTTAGTTTCATCAATCTCAAAGACACTTAAATGAGCTAGGATTTCTATGTAGTCAGCATTTGTAAGATTAGTATATTCTATGCTGGTGCTCTAATCTTGGACTTAGCACACACTGAATCATAATATTTGTCACTATTTCTAGTAGTTGTATTTACAACTTAAGATAAAATGCTTATTTTGAAGGTGGTCTAGAAAGTGGTGACTCAACGTTCTTTTATTTGTTTTCTTTCAAATTTTGAGTTTTCTCTTGTGCTTTACTTAGCTGAAATCAATTCAGTATTCACTATTATTAGCTAACAAGTATTTTCTGCATTTCCTGCTTTACTTGCCTTTCTTTCTTCTGTCAGAGTTGTTCTAATTGTTGGGTAAAACTGGTTTTACTAATCAATAGGACTGATATTGTTCTGGATTAAATACAGTAGTTTTTCTACTCAGAAATTCTGTGTTTGGTCAAATCATGGTAAAAATGATCAGTGGACACAGGATAGCTTAGGCCACAGCTTGCACCTGTCTTTAAAAGGAGGTCATGTGGATTTGAATTAATGGTTGTGATTTTTACATTACATTAAAGTTAAAACTACTTTCCGATGAATCAGCTTTGTTATAGGAAGCTGAATCCCAAGTCTGGTCACTTTTCATTCAGCAGTAAAGGAGGGTAAGATTAGTTCTGATGATCTGTCCTACTGTTAGTATATCAAAACTGAGTTTTTAAAGTATCTGCCACCTTAGGGCCTGCATAAACTTTGTGACCATGGGTCAGATGCCAGGGTTCACAAATTCTTGTTCTTCTGTGTAAAATACACATTGATATCCCTATTATTGATTGCTCTATGCCACCCTGCTCTGTCAGCTGATCTATTGGCATTCTATTGCACGTGATAATGCTTGCAATTTTACTTACACATAACTCTTTTTAACTCATTCTTGAAAGCATGTTTTGTAGTAAGGTTTCTTGTCTTCATTACAAACTTTCCTAATTGGGAGGGACAGAGACAACATGTTTGTAACAGATTTATGTGGAGAGGCAGTCTGGGGTGCGTGCTTCATGAGAGTGCAGCAAGGAGGAGGAAGGCTAGATTTCTCTAGAATAATGATTATAAAGGGCTGAGATTGAAATAGTGGCATTTTTTCTACTTGGTTCTGTTTGGTTTGAGTTGGTTTTGTGTGGGTTCTTTTCTTTGGCAGGGATGTGACTGGATGAGCCTTATGTTAAGTTTAAATAAGTACTGTCGTTTAGCATGTTAAATAATGTTTGCTTGCGGGTGATGCATAAAGAAAATAAATTGGGTCAGTAGATTGTAGGACTGCTTTGGAACATACCTTGAAAATATATTTAGGATTTCAAAGCTGTAGCTTTTGACTTTGGGATAGCTTGATAATATCTTCGCTGGTACTGCTCAAAGGAAAAAAAAAAAAAGCACTAAGTGCCTTTCTTCTGATTTCTGGTCATTAGTTTTCCCTATCTGGTAAAAATCCAGTTTTGTCTTGAGCAACTAGAATTGATGCAGAAATAGTAACTGTATGTGGATGTACAAGTTGTGTTCCTCCTCTGGGCAGAAGGTTTTATTTTGCATTTTTCAAAAGTGCATTCCTTTTTGAAGATTGATGGAGGCATCTTTGTGTCAGGATATTACAGCACTATTGCTTATCATTATTAAATATATGACTTCATTTCTATTACAGTTTGGAGCTCCTTTCATTTTGTGATGAATGTACAGTGGGGGAAGAGAGAGAGAAACACTATGGGAATTGCAACACTGTCATTCATTTTAGATTGCAGTGTCTTGACAATACAACTTGGTTGCAAAGTAGAAGACAGTAATTTTAAGAAAGTAAATGCTTTTAAGACTAGACAGTCTGATTTTACTGAGGGTAATTACTGTATATTACTAGTAAAGCAACTTAGTAGCTTGCAAGATGAGACAACTGGTATGCCTGAAAATCTTGACAGGTGTGCCTTAAATGTAGTTATAGATATAAATAAAGTTACACATCTCACTGAAATCTTAAGGCAATCATGCACTAGGAAGGAAGAAAATTTTAGTGTATTAACTCCAAAGGAAAATCTGTGCACAGTCATTTGTTTATTAAGCTAATAAAGTAATTGGATCAAGGGGCTGTCACAATTACTTTTTTTCACCTAGATTTTATGCACTCTGAATGGATAATTGAAGTCCATTATCTTAAAATATTTGAAGGACTTACCAGATAATACTTTTGGATACAGAGAAGAAAAAAGATGTTGTTGTAACTATGCTATAGACTGCATTTTTTCTGCTGACTTGCCTTTACTGGAGCTACTTTCAGAAGTTTGATCATTCTCTGTGTTGATACTCATAGCTAAAATGGAAGAGCTTGAACTGGAACTGAGAACTAAACTGCCATGTAACCTAATTATTAGAAAAGAATTTTCATTTGGATCTATTTGACTACTGAATAACAAATTTAAAATGTGCCTAGACTTAGTAAAAAGTTATTGATAATAGCCACTGGGGGAAGGCCTTGGCAAATTTGCTGTTTCTGACATGGTGTTGATTTGATCGATTCAGGTTATTGTTTACACTTGAGTCTTGAGGTTTCAGGTGATTTGTTCCTGCCTGCTAGATGAGCTGTTAGAAAATTTCTTTACAGGTAGCTGAATGATACTGAATTGTAACAGTTCTCTGAGCTTCATGCGAAAAGTGACAGAGTAAATGCCAATGAAACGTGATTTTAACACTAAATGTTGATAGTGACCAGATAAGAGAGTATTACTGCTTTTTAATTAGCATGCAAGGTGAATCCAAATATTTCTACAGTGGTTTAAATCTGAGAAGACAACAGTTAGAAATGACAAATGTTTCCTGTCAGTGTCAGGAGTTAAACACATTTTGGAAAAGAGTATCTTTCTGTGCTATGCGGAAAGGATTTAAGTGATTTAATGAGAATTAAGTTCGCCATAACAGCAGTTTTCCCTTGGCTTACAGTAACAGTAATGATTTAGAAATCATAAATCCTGTCAGATTGAATCATGTACTAAGTTTGATATCTCTTGGTTTAAATGTGTTTGTCAAATGAATGTTAACCTACAGAAAGTAACCTCCCTGTTCACCTTTACAGCAAATGAAGAGCGAGATTGTTCTGGAAGGATAATTCTGAACAAATCCTTAATTTTAGGTGTTGTGTTGACTAGGGAAAGAATTGAAGAATATTTATTCAAAGTTGGATTCAACTAGTTTTTCTAAAAAAACCCAAAACAACAACAAAAAACTCAAACCAAACCAAACATCCCAACAGTTTGAATGAAAGTCATTCTTAAAGTAATGAAAAATGGGAAGACAGGCTGTTATTTAGAAGAGTGCTACTTGTTAAAATTATTTTAAATAGGAAGAGAGTATAATTTTTTTTTCTTTCCTATAACAGCTGCATGTAGGTAATCATTCTTGCAATAAAATGAGTCTTCGTCATTGCTCCCTGAGTTCTTGAAGACATTTAAAACTGGGAGAAGGGGTGGGATGCAAAGTAGTAGCCCAACAAACTTTCGGCAAGACATGTAACTCTTTCTCCTTTCTTATGGTCAGGTGAGCCAAGATGGGAAGTCACTCCTTGACAAACTTCAGAGACCTTTGACTCCCGGGAGTTCCGATTCCCTCACTGCATCTGCCAACTATTCCAAAGCAGTTCGTCATGTCCTGGATGTCATCCATGAAGTATTGCATCACCAGCGCCAACTGGAAAATATCTGGCAGCATCGAAAGGTCCGCTTGCACCAGCGGCTTCAGCTCTGCGTTTTTCAACAGGATGTTCAACAGGTAGGTTTTATTTCACTTTGTTGAAATGTCTTTGTATCCTGTCAGCCTGACTGCACTGACAGGTGAGTTTTGACTGCTAAAACCCATGTTCTTTTGTACAACAAGTGAATAGTTGCATGGGATTGACTGAATGATACCAAGTTCTGTATATTACCACAACTTGAGTATTGGCTATTATGGATAACAGTTATATTTGAAAGTTACTTCTACTTCATTTTTTTCTGATTTTAAATTAATTAATTTACTTTAAGTCATATATGGTGAAAAAGATTTTTAATATAGACAGCTATTCTGAGTTTGTGCTGGAAGCTGACATTCACATCATAGGTAAAATTCTGGACTTGAAGTGTCAAAAAGATTTCTTGTTGTAACATGCAAAAAATTAATTGTATTGTTCTGTAAAATTTTTTGTTTTAAACCCAATGATACTTAATTGGCATAATAGTGTTTCTTTAAAACCTGAGAATAGTATAATAAGGAATTATAAAAATTACAGATGAGATGACTTTCTGATAATAACAGTGAATTAATTTATATTAGCTGCTATTTTTTTATTATTATGAAAACATCTGTAAAAGTTAGTAGTGAAGTACAGGCAGTAGTATCTCTGACATAGCTTTGCCTTTTTAAAGGAAAACAACATAAAATTCCTTGGTTGATGGATTTTTAATAGGCATTAAATGTTGGCTTTGGACTGCAATTAACAGAGACATTAGTAATTCACCCTTTAACAGCTCATCTTCATACAGAAGTAAAGATGGCCAGTATTTGCTGATCATGTTCTTTCATTTCAATGTAAAAGTGTTCACAAATCACAACTTATGAACAGGGTTAGTTAGCTAGATAGCCATAGTTCTGGTTAAACTAGTCTTTTTTCTTCAGAATTAGTTGCACTTTAAGATAAATTTCTTGTACTTTTTTGTTTCAAGAAGATACTGGATGTGTGCAGTTTGGAGTGAAATAACTGATTCTCATCATTTACAGTAATTGAAAAAGGTAATTTAGACAGATGGTGGGGCAATTGAGCAATCTTGATAACTGAACTTTCTTCTACATCTGGTGACTATATCTTCATGTAATTAGAGAAGATAATTTGAATACTTAAGCAGTAAATTATGTAAAATCTTCAAAACTTTATTACTTAATTTTTTATCTAAAAAGAAGCGTACATTGAAACACAGGCTGTTATCCAGATTGTCAATGCTGAGATGTGACGAAGGATGTGGAAAGGTGTGAAAAATATTAGCTGGTAAAAAAGTAAAAGAAAGCAGAGAGAATGTTATGAATGGTCAGCAAGGGCACAGCGAACCAAAGCCTCCATGAAAGGCTCCATAACTTCATTATGCCATTGTATAAATCCTTGAGGCTGTCCATGAAGATTACAACATAAGTAGTAGCTAGTAAAGAGGGCCCAGTGCTGGTACTTGCATGAGTAGTCAGTGAAGGGCCAGCTCAGAATATGTTGTGATCCTGTGATGAGGCACAGCCCACAAATGAATCACCTCTTAAATTGAAAAGGCTTTGTATGGAATCTTCAGAAACTGAAATTAACACAGTAGTTTGATTCTCAGGGAAAAATATATGTCCCCTCAGTAGTCTGGTGCCAAGAAGTACGAATTGGATGGTGGAACTTTCTCATCTAGTTTGAATTCAGTTCAAGTAGAACCTACTTAGGCAATCTAGGTCAAGGGGTCTCCTGAGGTAATTTGCCAGGTGCATAATTCAAGTTTCAGGCCTATAGCCCAGGCTTTAGGCAGTTTATTTCCTGGGGGAAGGTGTTCATTAAATGCTGCAGAGAGTCTGTACTGCTCCTATTCTTTACCTTTAATACCTTGGGAATCATAAAATACTTGTAGGAAATTTTCATTTTCTGCTTCGTCCTAAATCATGGTTCTCAGTGTAGAGGAGTTAGCTCTCAGACTGCTTTGTTCTTTGAAATTGGCAAATAACCCCATCATTAGACTCAAGTCATTGTGCAGTCACTACTACCAAGTTCTTCAGCAAGATGCTGGATTTTCCTTCTCTATATTAGACTCATCAGCCTTTGGAACTGCTGCATTTAAGGTGAAGTAATCACCGATTTGAAAACAACAAAGAGGACAGCTTTACATATTTTTATAACTTCCAGTATCAGGAATGTGCTATCCAGATCATGAATGTGGATTGTGAGTACACCAGAAGTTTTCACTATGAACCAGTTGCCTCGAGAATGTTGGTCCATATTGACTTATGAGTCAGTACATGCCTTACCTGCTAGTTGGAGAAATTTCTTTCATCCTGTTTTTGCCTCTCGTTTCCTTATCTGCTTTCCAAGACAGACATTGAATTGAGGTAGCAAGAGATCCTCTTGACAGTTTGAACCTGCAGCCTTTTATTGCTAATGTACATCTTTATCAACCACGTGAAATTTCAAGCTAGATTTATACAGAGGTGCAGCCCTTGCTTGCTGTCTTCCTAAGCCCTTCCCTTAGTATCCAGTAATTACTGCTGTCAGAGATTGAGTTGTCCTTTGGTTTATCTCTGTAATGACTGTTAATTACTGAAATATTGCATGTGGAAGTATAGCTCCTTCTGTTGCTTTAACTTAACTTCACAGATATTGGGTATTTTTGGCACTGCATTATGAATCACAGCGTGAATTTTGGTCACTGTTCCCTTTCATAATACAACTTTTCATACTAGAATTTCGGTGAAGGTCAATCAGTGACAGTGACCATTCAGCATCCATACCAGATAGATTAATCTAATAGCCACAGCAGATGTAGTTACAGATTGTAGTTCCCTCAGCTTTGAAAACTTATCTGGGGAAAAAAGTGATCCTGAATAAAAAGATTGTTTTTCTTGCAAAACAAAAGCAAAACAACTTTATCAGATCATCCTAATTTATCTAAGAAACGTTAGTTTTTCATTTGAATAATTGTTATCACCATTCCGTGCATGAAATAACTCTGGTTTGAGGTACTAGTTAAATTTATATATGAGACAGCTCTGGAATGGTTTATATAGAACTCCAGTGCAACTTTCTTTCTAAAATACTTTTGTTTTTGTTCGCACATTGTCTCTTTGTTCAAATGTTAAAAAATTTAATTAAGATTGATTGCGAAGCTTACATGAAAACATCTTTTAATTATTGTCACTAAAGTTAAATGTGGTGGGTTTTTTTTTTTCATTTCAAAAGAAGCTAAGTGTGGCTCTCTTCCACTGTTCATAGTTAGTTTGCACATAGTGGCAAGCAATCAAGTGCATTGTAAGTGAATTTATAACTATCCTTCAGCATGAGTCTGTGATTTCCTCCTCCTCCCTCTGCTGGATTAATGAAATAACTTAGTCCATGGAAGTGTTAAATGAGTGAGAGAGCTGAGTTGGAGGAGAGAATTGCTTGTGTTGAGCTGGTACTTCATTTTGTGTTGCTTCCGCCTTAGAAACCTCACTGGGTTTTTTCTTCCGTCTTGAATGTTGTATACTGAGAAGCTGGTCGTAGTGGAGCTTTCCAAATTAACAAAAGCATTGTGATATTTGATTATACCAAGTATCATCTACTGATCTTTTGAAGCAAGAAGTCAGGAAATAACAAAAACAGTAGATAAGAAGTGAATTACAGAAAATCGGAAATTTGAAATGTGAAAACGTATGACAGTCTTAAACTGAATGGAATTTTGAGTTTGACTTTAGGTAGCAGAAACATGCTGGGAGATCTGGTTCTTAGTTTGTATGTTAACATCTAAAAAAGGGGGTTTTATTTTAATTTTTTAAAAAAAGTCTGGGCACTGGCACTCAACTGTCTATGTAGCCCTTCTAATATAAACCATGCTAGTAAAAATATGATTTTGTGTTTAAGAGTTAATAAGCTTGCCAAGTAAATAATAGTCAGCCTTTCATGTAAGGAAAGGAGCTGATTGATTCTGGTATGAAGCAATAAAGTAGACTTTGAACAGCAACGTGGGCTTCTGCTCTTCTAAGCCACGAAAGGTCAAAATTGAGCATAAAGATAATGTTTCTGGTAGAGTGATATTGCTGACACTGGTATGATTGGAGTTTTGGTGTCTGAAAACTCTCCTGATAGCTTGCAAGCCAGAAATTAGTAAAACATGCTGCTAGAAGGTGTTTTGAGGGTTTTTTTGAGGGGTTGGGAGGAGGATTAGCTGCTGTTGTTGTTGTTTGGGGGGAAGGAGGTGTTTTGATTTAGATTGGCTTGGGTTCTTTTCCCCAAAAATACATTTATTTGATCATAGTGGGTGTCTTCTCTGTCCATTTTGGATAAATGTGCTGATTCTTTCTTGATCTGCCTGCCTCAAGACAGGTTACAGTCTCTAGTTTCAGCCTTGAGTAATGAAGGGTGGGCCTTCATGAATGAATGCTTGGTACTTGCTAGCATTAACATGATTTCACTCTGTGATTCCCATGTGGCTTTTGAAAGGCGGTTCCACTGTAAAATGGTTCTTTTTTTGAGAGACTATTTCCACATTTTAACAATCTGAAGATCAGAAATGCAGATATTTCCATCTTCCCCTTCGGAATGCTATGTCAACAGCACGTAAGTGGAGATCAGAAAAGTGAATGTATGCGAAGTAGGTAAAGGGGTGGGGGCTGAGGAATGGATAATAATGTGGGAATGACTGATGAAAATGAGCACGCTCATTGAATCTGCAAAAGATCAGATTTACTTCTATGAACATCATAACCTTAAATTTTACAGCCGTGAGCAATGATTTTGTTAAAATGAAGCTGTCTTTCCGTAGTAGTTTCTTCTGTTGTATATGCTTTTGTGAGCTAGAAAAGTAAGCATTTGTCTAGATCCTGTGTTGGGCATAAGGCTGGTTTTGCTGAGACTGCAGTAGAACTTAATTACATCATTAAAGCAACTTGCTGCAGTGGAGGATGATACTGTTCACCCTTTCACTGAAAAGTGTTGAGCCTCTTAGACTCCTATGTATTGCTTAAGTACTGGACTGAATTCCATTTGCTTTCAGTATTGGTAGAAGAGTCCTTAGTGGCTCAGTATGATGATTTCTGTAACTCTTACTTCTCCCAGGAAGAGGAAGAAAATGTGTAAGTTGCTAAGAGGCTAATATCAGTGCCGAATAATGGTATTGTCCTTTGATTGAAGTGGTATGCAAAGCACTTACTTGATGGGAAGAGCCTAACTTGACTCTGCCTCTTCGTGCTGTGAAATTCCCAAGAGTGCTTCCTCAGTTTTGTTAAGAATCAAGGTATGAAGGCTAAACACTAATGAGACTTGTATTCATACTGATTTCACTTAGAGGCAGTAATGTTTCTCTAGTTGAGTGGTTTATGCCAGGGTCTGTGTACGGGATTTCTATGACAATTTCTTCCCTTGAGAAGTTATTCAGCATTATTTGAAGCAAAAATCATTCTCCCTGGGCTGCTTTCTTGTTTTTCATCCCATGCTTTCTAAGACTGATTTTCATTCGTTAGCTTGTAACTGTTAGTAGTCTCCAGAGTCCAGTCTAATTATTTCATCCAAACACATCTCTTTTCAGTTCTTTTTATAATGGGAAAAGTAGTCTCCTGAAACTAGTCAAAAGTATTGGTAATAATAACTGAGGCCATGTTTAGCTCCTCACCCTCCTATCTCTGATCAATCCTTTACCTTGAAAGAAGAAAATGAAGACTTGTATTGACCTTAAAACACAATAATATTCTTTTGGCAATACTTACTAGGAAAACAAATATTGCATAAGTATGGAGATGTAATGAAGTGTTGGTGATTTGAAGTGGCTGTATTTTGTGGTATTAGGGAATTGTTTTGTTGTTTTGAAGATGTCCAGTAGGAGAGAGCTTGCAAATGGAAAAATATTTGCATGGTCAAGATAAATGAGAAAACCATGTTTTCATTCTGCTAAAGAAAGCATGGATGTTTTTCATAGGAATAGTGTGTGGTATTACATGTGTATTGAACGTGGTCATGGGCGGTGTTGCAGGAATAGTTCTCAAATCTGTGTGGAAGAAAAAAAAGGTCTATCTTTAGTTACACTCAGTTATACTTTCAGTACAAGAAAACTGGGGAAAAAACTTCTCCCAACTTTGGGAATCAGCGTAAAGGACACCAGTAGATAAGAAGAGGCACAGTACAGGCTTTTGAAAGTTATTTTCAAAACCAATTAAAATATTCATGTTTCAAAGAAAAAAGAACGCTGAAGGTGAATGTTAGGTAAGGTATTTTGCACCACTACATAAGTGCTATATAGATATGGTTAGCTGACTTAAGAAAATTGCTTATATGTTGTTATTAATTCTGAATGTCATTCTTGAACCTTTTGGGTATCTTCGAAAAAACTGAATACCAACCATATGCATACTTAACTAATGGATTCAGTTATGGCTAGGAAGTATTAGGTTGAAGAGAGGTTAGATGTTTTTATTCGTTCACTCATCAGAAATTTGGTGTGTGTGCAGAAATCTTTTGTGTTAACTGACAGGAACTAATTACATGTACAATTTTTACTATTTATAAAGCTGTCAGCCCAGTCATTGTGGCAGAATCATTAAAGCCCTTAAAATGTCTTTTGTTCACCACTTTTTCAGCAATAAAATTTACAGTAAACAGTTATGTCTGATGTTTTGAGGGGATAGATGCTTCTTAAGAACTGGAGCATATTCCTTCATGTGATATGAATACAGACATTTATCTCATAATGATTTCAACTATTTTTTCTTGTGTTAATCGAAGTTAATTAGTACTGAATTTTATTTCTTGACTTTATAACATGTAGAAGGCGAAGTGAGTTCTCATCTAAAGTAGAACTTCACTGTGTTATTCACCAGCAATGTGCAAGCTTCATTAGTGTTACCTTGCAGCAAAATGTCAGCTGAAGGTGTAAACAGATTAGAGACCCTCACAAGGGGTCTTTGTCAGATCACTGTCAAATTGATGAATGTGGAGGAATGGGGTTGTCCTTGGTAGGCTTCAAAATACAGATATAATCTTCAATCATACGATTTTGATAGAGCTAATTACCACCTTGAGAAAAGTTAAATGAGATGTAATTAATGTCCTTCAATGGCAACACTCTGTTTTAATCCAACACCTCAGTTCTTTTTAGCAGCGCGTTTACAGCTTCTCAATTGCTTGAGTAATTGTCTTTTTGTTGTAACATTCAATACAGCCACTCAGGGTTTCTGTTTCTCTCTTCTGTACCACAGGTGTTGGATTGGATTGAAAACCACGGAGAAGCTTTCCTTAGCAAACACACTGGAGTTGGAAAATCCCTGCATCGGGCCAGAGCTTTGCAGAAACGCCATGAAGACTTCGAAGAGGTTGCGCAGGTAAAATCAATCACATGAGGGACTCTACACTTGTATGGAAATATATTAAAAATTCCCACTTTTGCACTTAAGGACTGTGCAGAAGGAGCTCCACTATAAAACATTCCATTCCAGGAAGGGACTATTTTGTTTCTGTTGCAAGTTTTTGTTTCATTTCTCCTTTATGCTCCAGCTTTGAGAAGAAAAAGACAAACTTCCACAGTCCTAGAGGGTGTGAGCCTTAAAGTACAATAGAACTGCTCTGGCAGCATTATTATTATTTATTATTATTGTTATTATTTCAAAAACATGCTTTCAAATACTGATTTACAGAAGAATGAGAGCTCTCCTTTCAAAGTAGCTTAGTTCCATGGGGATCTAGGATTTAAACTTTTGTTCAGCCTGTAAGAGAGGATGGAGATGAATTAAAAGTCCTGCTTTCTGACTTTAAGCTTGAGGAGCTCTGAGATTCTCACTGCAGACTCATGGAGAGAAAGGGGGACTCCTAACAAACCAGGTGAGCCAGCAAACTGGGCAGCCTGGCTTGAGTTTTTTTCTTTAAATACAACTGAATTTGTATATGCCCTCCTCTCTGAATCTCACTTAGTTTAGTCTTAAGTGATGATACAGCTTTGGAACACATTTTTCTGTGAAAAAAATACTAAAAAAATAAAGATGTAAAGGAATGCAGGGAGGTTAACAAGGAGCTGGTGTAGCTGTTAGCCTCTAAAAGAGATGTGAAGTGAAGAAAAACCCTGTGAAGGAAGCTGAAGGCTAGAATCCTCCCCATTAGTAACATGCACTGTCTGTCCAGTCTTAATGACTGGTAAGAGAAAACATCTCCAAGATTAATCCAGAAAAATCTCCTAAGGTGAAGTTGATAGAGGGGTGCTTCAGTCAAACAGAAGACAACATTATTAGATAATTGTGACATTATACGCAGGAGTTCAGCAGTGACACCTACTATGGGGGATGAATCCGAAGTGTTGTTTACAGTTTGCCTGTTCAGTGGATAGATTAAGCTCTTGATGGAATTTTATTGTAAAACAGTCTTAGAGCACTCGAGTGGCTGAGGACTTGAAATAGGATCAGAAAACTTCCTCAATATTGATTTCCGGTACAATTTTCAAAAAGATGTTGTTACTTTTGTATATATACCTGCTGGATTTTTTTTATATGCATGTCTATTACTTCATTTTTAGTAAAAAGTAATGTTTTCCTTGTGGAAATACTTACTTTTCTGGGTCAGACAAGCAGGAGTCTATTTCTGTAAGATACTTAACAAAGCCTGAATGATCTCATACTTAATACTGTATTATTTAGGCAAAGAAGAAGAAAATGTTTGAGTAGCCAAAAGGAGACGAAGTGCATAAAAATGTTACTGGGATGTTAAAAAAATCGTCTTGTTAATTTGCATTATACTTGAAAGCGGAAAATTGTAAAGCAAATGCTTACTAAAAACTTCCTAAAACTGAATGTTACTGGAGTTTGGAATTACCTCTTCAGGGAATGGGTGGAAGTTCCATTTTTGGAGATACTGAAAACTTAGATTGGTTAAAGAACTTAAATATACTACAGGGGACTGTCGTCC
Organism: Donacobius atricapilla; assembly: GCA_013397315.1. Classification (NCBI taxonomy): domain Eukaryota; kingdom Metazoa; phylum Chordata; class Aves; order Passeriformes; family Mimidae; genus Donacobius; species Donacobius atricapilla. Next base: position 133,681 of record WBMY01004600.1, read on the forward strand.
ACTGACAGAAAGATGGACAAAATGATCTAATAAGTATTTTTTTCATCTCTAACTCTTGAATGTGTAGTGAGTTACTGCCAAGAGAGGCACACCCTCTGAGTTACTCCTCTTACTTGCTGTAAAACTGAATATAAGCAGCCCGAAAAGACATTCCTGTTGTTGCTGTTACAAGGAAGGTTATTTTCAAGTATAAAACAGCAGTCCATGTTAAAGCATCAGTAACTTTTGGCTGACTTATTTTCTGCCTGCATTTCTGTCTGGTCCAGGTCTTTGTTGTGTTTTTGATTTTGGGCTTTTTTTAGCTGTTGTTGCTCTTTTTGTTGTTATTTTGGTTTTGTTTGTTTTTACTAGAACTCTGGGCATTATTAGGGGTTTTCAGTCAGCTCCAGTCAGAAGTTGAGAGAAAGTAATGTTAAATGAAGTGTCATTGGCATGGCAATGTTTGGCAAATTCAGGGAGCCAACAGTAATGTTGACATGTTCCCGGTCAAAGGCTAACTCCTGATTTTGAAGGGAGTGAAAATTATTTTTTCTTTTTTCTTCCTTTCTGCTTCTTCCCACATTCTTTTTCTAATGTGAATGAGGTGCCATTTCCTCAACAGCATTCAAAGAGATGTTAAAATAAGATGTGTGTCAAATAGAACAGACATTCCAGTCAATGGGCTGGGGTCTCACAAATTAGTGACTTTTAAAATCATGTGAAATGAACATTTGTTTTTCTTCATTTAACACTTTTTATTACCACTACAAGAGCTAGATAGTCAAAACTCAGTTAATAATTCTCCCTAAATCTTGATTACAAATTCATGCTGCGCATTACACACTTTGACTTCGACCCGCTATAGTAAAATTGTGTTGATCTTATCATATAAAACCTGTCCCGTTCAATTTCTATTTATCCATCTTTTTCTTTGTTTTTTGACCTTCTCTTCATGTTCATCTTTGTGTCCATGAGACTGTTTAGGTAAAGTGTCAAGTGCCCAAATTTTGACATAATTGATTCACTTATGGGCATGAATTTTCAGCTTACAAGCTCTGGATACAGGTCAATACTGTAGTTGTACTTCTCTGTGATTTTTGTCTGAAATTTTAAGCCAGCTTTTCGTGTTTCAAGTGTGATCTGTCTCTGCTTTTTGACAGTAGTCTGTGCTCAAAAAACACAAAAGGTGTATGGCGACAATTAATTAATGGGATTTTTTTCTGCTGGCAAGTCTTCATGGCGCAAGAGATGCACAAGAAAGATTATTGCAAACCTTGTCTGAATACATGTTTCATTTCCCTACCAATATCTGTTTCCGTGTCCTTTAAGGTTATAAAAATGGGTTATGAATTTGGACTGGTTCTGACCTTTACCCATGAAATGTTTTCAATACATCAAATTAAAGGTCCATGTCTTACACTATCTTGTGGCTATCACCAGATGCATTAAAAAGGGACTATATGCTTAAAACGTTACCTTTAACCTCCCAGTTATCTGAGCCTGTTTGATGTTTGAACTGAAGAATGCATCCGAACCAGTATTTATTAGTCACTGATGGACTTTTCTTTCTTTACTAGGCTATTTTTTGAACCTCTTTATGATCTTGGAATGTATGCCAGACCCTGTGGCAATGAGTTATGCAATTTACTTGCTCCTTAGATGAAAAGTACTTTGCTTTTTCATTTGAAGTGTATTGTCTGATGGTTAAATGTGATAGTGTCCACTATACTTAATGAATAATCTATTTTATTTTCTATACCTTTAATGATTTGTATACCTCTGCTGATCTCCGGCCATCCTTGTGTCTCTCTTCCCTTTCCAGACCGCAATTAACTCCAGATTGTTTGAAGTGCAGTCCATACCTCCACTGAGTTTTGTTTCTGTATTTGCTGTCAGTAGTAGTAATTTCTGCACTAGTGTCTGAAATTTAATCTTTGGGTTTTCCATGATGTGTCACTTCATATGCTTTCTAAAAATATGGTGTTAGTTTTTTGTGAAGAACATTTAGAAAGCATTATTTAACAGAAAGATGGCAAAAAATTGTTGTTGGGGAAGGTGGTAAAATCCATTATGGAGAAATTTTCATCATTTTGGAGAAGAATGCCTATTAAAGACTCGCACCTTGGGGAATAGAAGGATAGACTACAGATAGTCTTGAAGTTCTTACAGGGCTCATTCTTTTTCCCTGGGCTCTGGGGAGAGTGTGCTGTTGAAGATATCCTGAGGAAGTTTGTCACCATGAAGGCTCCTTTCCTTTCTTCCAGTTTAGGAAATTGGCATAGGCACCATTAAGGAAGAACCCTTGCTCTTTTTGCCTGACTTTCAACTGGAGGCTGCCCCTCGGGATAAGCATTTTCAAAATCTTCACATTGCTGCTTTTTTCCCTCCAAGCATTGTTTAGAAGTGAGCAGTGAGCTGGGAAAGGCAGTAGTTAGTACTGAACACCTAGTTTATGTGATTATTATCCAAAGGGCAGTGTATATTATATTCCAGCTCTACTTGGAAGTGAAATTTGAGCAATAGTGCCTGCTGCTAGGTTTGAGAATTGCAGCCCCTTTTGAAGCAGCATCAGGCTGTGATCTTTTCTAAATACAGGCAGTTCACCATCCCCTTTACAGAAAGAAAAGTCAGATGTGTCTGGGCCTGTGTAATGCGGAAGATACTCCTGGAATTCGTAAACAATGCTTCACATGTGAGATAAAGTTTTCATTAAAATGGGAAAGTTCTGTTTCAGCCATCTGCAGCTGGGTGTGGTGCTCTGGACTGATGAAGTAGTTGTTGTTTGAGGAGTGCCTTGAGGCTCTGGGGCCTGGCCCCTTGAACACATGTGAGCTGCAGCCATGGAAGGCAGAACACCCAAGCACAGCTTCAGGGTGTGTTCGGGGCCAGCGTGGCCTGGGACAGTGGTCTGGGGCATGGAGTAGCCTGCTCCCCTCTGAAAGCTCCTCTTTGTCTCTGCAGGCTTTCCCAGGGAAACCAGGGAGGAGTTCTCTGTTTCTCCATGCAACTAAAAAGCTGAAAGTTAAGGAAGGGCTGAGAGTTACATAGGCAAAATCAAGTATCAGCATGGATTTAATTCCTTGCATAAATAGATCATAATAAATTAAGGGGGAACTCCCCCAAATATGTGAAAGCTTCACTGAGTCATGTAATCTATCCTGGACTTGTGTGGTAATTTACCTGATACCCTGGGGGAGAGCTCTTATTTCCTGCCCTTTAGTTCAGTTTTAGGATTTAATTTTTGTGGATATTATAATGTTAGTTAGAGGTATGCTACTATATTTGTGGCAAAGAAAAGCACATTTGCATAGGCTTAATTTATCTTTGCAAGGATTGTTTTTACCTGATGTAATTGAGGTTAGGAGAACATGGAAGGGCAGAAAGGAGAAGAAAAAGATATAGTTTATATTGTAAGGAATGCATTCTTTTTTTAGTCTGTGGTGCAAACCTATCAGAAGACCTAACGGTGTGACGAGGGAAGCTTCCTTAGTCTAGACTTGGGTTCAGGTTTTTTTCAGTGGTTAACATCCTTCCAACCTTCCTTGATGAGAGTTTTGAGAGCCATTCTAAGACATGAAAACCCAAGGTTATGCTCAAAAAGAGCACCCAAAGTATAACAAAAGTTTGGACTAAGTGCTGTTTTGAATTAACGAGAAAGATACTGAGGCAGGCTGCAAATGCAGTTTCAAGATTTCTTAAACAAACGTCTCTTCTCTGCACCATAGCACTCCTAGCACATCAGAGACCAGACATCTTCCATTGCTTTCTGCTTAGACTCAAGTCTCTGATAGGACTTCTGATCTGCATTTGTTAATCCTAGGATGTATTGGAGCACTGTTCCACTAGGACGCTCGCCATAGCTCACTTCTAAATGTTCATATGCTGCTGCTTTTTCACAAATGATGACACACTTGCTGCATGACTTTTGGATGCCTGACTTCCGTAAGGATGGATAAAAATGTTTTCTGTGCTTGGTCACTTTCCACCCTCCTACTGGATGTGTGGACTTGATGTTAAGTGTCTCTACCAGCAGTTAGAATTCCTTCAGCTCTAGTAATACACATTGGAAAAGTCTTTTGTCCCTCACTGTAGTGATTTTTCCAGTGTTGAAGTAGGCCAGTTTGCAAGCAGTAGATTAGGCATGTAGGCTGATCTTTATCCTAGATGTGTATATAAAATACTAATTCCAAGTTTTGTGTCAAGGAGACATTTGAATAGATGTAAATAAGGAGCTAAGGAATTAATTTACTCACAGGTAAGTGAAAAATTATATAGAAATATAACAAAATCTTTAATAAGATTATATTGTGCTGCCTTTAAGAAAAGAAGAGTGACAAGTACATTCCAAGGGCCTTTTTTTAATTTTGGTTTTTATTAGTGGAGTGGCTTTAAAATGTACTGACTGACTTTTCTTTCATTTAATCCTGTGAAACTAACTTACTTCTCTGCAGAACACATATACGAATGCAGATAAGCTCCTAGAAGCAGCAGAACAGCTTGCTCAGACTGGGGAGTGTGACCCAGAGGAAATTTATCAAGCTGCCCATCAGCTTGAAGACCGGATACAGGATTTTGTCAGGCGTGTGGAGCAGCGCAAGATCCTGCTGGACATGTCCGTGTCCTTTCACACTCACGTTAAGGAGGTAAAACTTCTGCCAGTTGTGGTGATAACTTCAAGCCCTAAACCCTGTATTATCCAGTGTTGTTTTTGTTGTTAGAACCTTACCATAGGACACCGTGAAAACCGCTATTGTATAATGAGTTCTGGTTTGTAATTCACTGTGGATTGTGGGCTGGGGTAGCGTGGTGATTCTGTTGAAGGATTTTTTTGATTTGATTTGATTTTGATTTTTTGTTTTCAAAAGCAGCTTTTACCTCCTTTGTTGTGCAAGTACACATGCTTGTTCAGTCACAGGGGATGGAGAAGGGTCAGATCAGGGAACTGGTACAGCTAAAAAGTCAGCATTGTGGAGGGAGATACTGTGCACTTTCGTTTTTTAATCCAACCAGCTCTCCTGTTGTCTGACTTACCAGATCCATGGTTACCCTGACATGGTACAGGAGACCAAAATGTATGGCAGAAGCACAATGCTACTTAAGGCAACCTTGTTGCCCAGAGAAACTAGTTTATTTCTCTGTTTTGCACATTGCATTTCTATCTTGTATATTGACAGTTCTTTACAACCTAAAGATCTTACCCGATAATGACAATGGTTTGCCTCGTGTTTGCAATTTTTAGTCTTCTTCCAAGGTCACCAGGAAAAAGAAAATTCAGCCCCGCCTAATGTTCAGTAAGATTAGCTTTTTGCTCCAATTCAAAACACAGAACTTACAAGCATGAATTTATAGGCTCGTGGGGGAAGGTGGAACAGGCTACAGCAAGAATGGGGACTTCAGTAAGGTGTTTTAGTTTTGACAATCTTAGGTTACTTGGTTTTTGTTTTGAGCCCATGTTAAATCTCCTCACTGTTCAAACTCAGTGAAGATATGAAAAGCTTCTGGATCATAGCATGTCCCACTGTGTCTTCCTTCCCTTGACTGTATATTACAAAATAGTCTGTTCAGTGGTAAAGTCTAGTATTCAAAGTAGCTACTTCAGCAAAACCTCCTAGAGGATAAGAGTGGGAGTTTTTTGTAAGTGAAACGTGTGCTTTGCACTTGAAACAAAAGCACAAGGCAGTTGGTCTTTGAAGGAGGTCAGGATTGAATTACTTTTTAGCTTTAGACATGAGTACATAGCTCCCCCATCAGTTTTCTGTTAGATGGTTCCTTGCCAATACTCTCACAGGAATCTGCTTGTTCGAACAAAATGTAAATGCTGTTTCATAAACTGTTCTTAGGGGGCAGCTTTTTTGTTTCACTTTCTCAAGCAAACAATACTGGCCCTTATCTGTTATGAAGTGCAGGAGCAGTCAGCTGCTGAAATGTGTTCATTTTTTTAATACATATTTCTTCATTACCTGTTTTTCTTAGGATCAAGAGCAACAGCTGGAATGGTATTTAAATAGAATACAGTTGGTTGTAGTGGTGAAAGACCAAGAGTGTAAAAGGGTTTGCTTTCAAAAATGAAAAAAACCTGAAAGGCAGACTGATATGTGAGTCACTGTTAAATAATTCTGGTGGGCTGATCCAGATGTGCTGGCGCATTGCCACTATCCCCCTAGATAGTAATGTTTTATTGAAAAGAAAAAAAATAGATATTCTGTATTTTGATTTATTTCTTTGGGAAAATGGCTATTATTCTGAGTCTATAAGTGTACACAGCCATTACTGTGGAAGCCTCTTTGCAGTCCAGACTTTGGGGGAAAAGTACTATAGTGGGTGATGTTGATTTTTTTTTTGGTTTTGTGATGCGAATAACCTTTATACCTAGCAATGCAAGGAAAAATTTTAAAACTACCTATTTGTGTAAGGAAGGATGTATTTTTACATGTTTGCAATCTGCTTAAAAAATACAGATGAGAGAGTAAGACAGGTGATTCATATTTAGTAGACTTGGTTCAGGTGCAAAGAAACAGCAAGCTCAAACCTCTCCTGTACTTTCTGTATTCTGATCTATTTTCAAGAGCATGTTGTTTGTTATCAAACATGCGTATGGAGTGCTGAGAAGGCATCACAAAGCAGATGGAAGATAAAAATGCCCTAACCTGAAAGCCATCCGTGCTTATTGGCAGGAGAATTGTGTTTCTCCTGAAGGATGTGGGAGGTTACTGAATAAATTAGTGCATACCTGTAAGCAATATAACCTTTCTGCTGTATTGTGAAGAAATTAATGTGCATGCTTAGCTAGTGAAGAGAGGAGTTCAAGCAGTAGGATAACAGGTTAGTTGTTGAATCAGAAAGAGGTGCCTTAGTTGTTAAATAAAAAAATAAATTCATAAAAAACCACCGAAAAGCCCAACGCACCAACCAGTCAACCCCCAAAACTCAAAAACCCAAACAAAGCGAAACGCCACCAATGCATTTTGCCCTTGAAGTATTTGGGGCAAATTGTGTCTCTAGTGGGTTTTTTGGTGTGTTTTCCTGGTTAAAAAAAAAAAAAAAAAAAAAAAAAAAAAAAACAAAAAAACNNCAAAAAAAAACAACAAAAAACATGAAGAGTTAAATTCCTATTTGTGTGTGACAATTTGGAGGGAGCTGCAGAGCTTAGAAAAGCTGTTTGTCTGAGTTGTTGGCTGTTTGAGACGTTGAAATCTGGCTTCAGTATCCTTCCAATCCCTTGATTTCTTTGAAGTAGGATGTTTTTGTATGTTTTATTCTTTTCCCCCAGAAATACTTCATGCTGAATGAATGCTTCTCATTTGGATGAGGGTATTCCAATACCACTTCTCCCCTGTAGATTTACATAACCTGATGCAGAATTTGCCTGCAAAATTTCTCAGCTTCCCTAGGAAGCAGCATCCCTTCAGTGACTGCAAGGTACTCTGTTCATACTGAGTAAATCAGCACCGTTTCTGCTTTCAGCTTTCCTCAGGCTTGCCACAAAAAGCTCTTCCTGAAAGTAACAGGCTTTGCTGCCCGTATGCACAGAGCAGCTATGTGCTACGTGTGCAGCAGCCTGTTCTGATGCACATGGAAAACACTGTCTGTCTTTAGCCTTTCCAGAAGTTTTCTTGTGGGGTAGTTACAAGCTGGTAGAGCTCCCTGTGGCTTACAAATTTCAAAAAAATGAAACATGAGTTTTCAGACTCCTCATAGACTAATCTCAGTAGACAACATTTTTCACTGAGGAAAAAACAGATCTATTCATAAATGACACAAGTACAGTGTTATGTAATGGTATCACTCATTTTGCTTAGTAATGATCTAAGAAAATCAGTTACTTGCTATTTGTAAATTGTGATTGCATGATGCTATCTTATTACTAGTTTTAAAATTGTAATCAGTTGAATATTGATTTTCAGCTCCCATGCATACAGTGAGAAATTTCAATCTATAAGCCAGACTCTTCAGTGAAGTGATGTACTGAAGTTAAGCAGTGCACTGGCAAGCTTTAACAGTATTTGGGATCATAAATACCACTGTCAGGGTCTTTCCATTGGAAGTACTATGTCTTGACAGATTCCTGGCCTGAGAATGGATAAGATACAACTGAACATCTGAAACAGACCATTGCAAGACAGTGGAACCCTTATGGCTTTTGTGCTTTTGGACATTTTATAATATGGCTAGGGATGAGGTGAGAAAAAAATGCAATAACATTTAAAGGTAACAGTAACAAATAAGCAGTAATCGTTAAAGGTTTTGTGCAGAACACAGGAGCATGAGTCTCAGTAGTCTTTTCTGTGAAGTGTGTCACAGACTAGAGATGAGCAGCATTTTGGTGTGAGTTCAAATTCTTCTATACACAGACATACACATGTGCACACAGACTCTCTCCAAAATAGCTCCCTGTGAGTGGGAAGACTGAAATCCTGTCCAAGCCAGGTGTTTGTTGTAGTGCCAAAGTAGAGCAACAGGTATTTTCCTAACTGGAGTCAAGTGTGGGAATGCAGATCAGGCTGACTGTATGTGGAAGAGAATGATCTGTTAAGAGCCTGTTGATTTTTTGCATATAACCTGTTGTGTGTATTCTGACCAGTTGATTATAAAACAGGAGCACTTTTTATATATACACAGTATGCGTAATGGTGTTACTAGAAGACATGACTCTAGTTTTTTCATCTTACTCAAACTAAACTTTGCTCCAGAATAGACTGAGGTTGAAACAAAGAGAAGGGAAGTGGAATTGGCTAGGTTTTCGGCTACAAAGCCATCATTACCAGGGTAATGAAACAGTAGTCTGTGGAAGCTTTGGAAGGAAGATGGCATCATTTTGAGGGTGCCAGTGCATAGGAGGGCAGAGGAGGCCTTGCTCTGGCCAGAGTGCTGCCCATTCATTCACATCTATCTGTGAGGCATGTACATTTGATTCAAAAAAGCTTGTTGATAATAGTCTCACTTCATCTCACAACTCACTGCTGGAAATACACTTTCCTCTGCATTGCCCAACATGGGAGGGTGTCCATAGCACAGCCTTGCATTCATTTTGTCTTGAGATAGACTCTGAGATCACAACTCTGGTCCTTTGGTCACATGTCCTTCCTGGGTATTTGATCTTTCTGTGCTGGTCGTCTACGGGTTAAATTTGCATGTCACAAAAAGGCTACTTTCTCCTCTGCATGTTGTTTCAGGAGCAGAGCAGATGTTGGATGCCCCCATTTAAGTGTAAAGGCTTTATCCATTTGGCTTGTGCATCTGTAATATTTTTCTTGTGTCATTATAGCATAACAGTGGTCAATGTAACAGGTCTGGGAAAAGATATGAAGTGCACTCTGGTCAATATTTTGATTTGCTGCTCATCTTGTGAGAGTTGTGGAGGACACTTAAATCTGAAATGAGAAACACTCTCAGTGGCTGCACACCCAAGTGCGTAGTGGCTTACTGCTGGTAGGACTGGAATTCAGTTTCCTAACACAGCTTTTCTTCTCTCTTGAGTTTTTCAATGCTGGTAGCTTCTTTGCTTGGAAAAAAGGATGAAATTTAAGTCCCAGTGTTACTGAAATAGCATTGAGTGCTTGACAAAAGTGAGGCAGAAGTAGGCCATTATGCATTATTAAGCTGTGTATAGACATTTTTCTCTTGTTCAGCTAAGAAATAGGGCAAATGTTAACAGGGTAGTAGTAGTTGATGTAATTTTATGGACATGTGAGAAACTTGGTTTTGCTGCAAGGATGAATTTATTTTGAATTGGAAATTAATTCCTTTGTAACTGTAAGATAGATAGGGGTATTTGAAGCTTTTAAAGATAATTATATCTAATTAAAAAGAAAATGCAGACATATAACGTCTTAAATGCCACTGAAAGGCCCTGGAAGACAACACCCAGGGTGTTTAACAACTTTGGGTTTTTGTTTTTAAAAAGATGCATTTTTTGTGCATTGCATATCCTCAAAGCCAAAGCTTACAGGCAGACATACACACACTAGCCCCTGTCCATGCCTAGACATACTTGTTAGGGAGCACCATTGCACCGTTTGGCCCTGTACAAATAATAGGTCCCTCAACAACTCTGGCTGTGGTAATGCACATACTGCAACACTGTGCTGGAGAATGGGGTTAGAAAGAGGAATTTGCAATTTTTACGTGCAGAAGCCACATTCCTTTCTTTGCCTGAGCCTACTGAAAAGGCAGACTGCCTATCCAAAAGCCATTATTATAAAAATTAATAAATAACTTGTCAAAGAGTGTGATGGATATTTTACCCTAATAAAATAACTCTGTGCTCTTGGGTGAAGTATTAAGTCACAAACAATTGTTCTCTGTTTATATTCAGCAAAATACAGTAGGGTCTTATTTAACTGCAGTCTTTCAGGAGATTGCAGAGATGAGACTTAAATGTATAGAGGCCCATGATGGAAACACTGAAACTTGCAGGATGTTGCAGACAATTGAAATAATACCATCTCAGTGACTAATGGCATGCTCCCAAGAACTTAGGAAAGAGGTAGTACAGGATGCAGGCTCATTCAAGCAGATGTTTCTTAGTCTGTGCTATATTTAGATCAAGAAAAAAATCTGCTGAGTGAAACATTTGCCTGTCAGGGATTCAGAATTTTATTTCCCTCTCTAATTTAAATTCTGATAAGATGCAAAGTGCAGATAAAAGAGAAGAACCTCCTTCTGTGAATGGATTGAGTTTTGTATGCAGTTTTTCTCACCGTATGTTAGAGTTGTCTTGCCTCTGGATAAGTTCTTACTGAGATCAGAGGACTTGTTTAGGGATTTTCATGCTACTTCTCTTACAAAGAATAGAAAAAAAACATGACTGGAAGTTGCTCAAAAGTTCACACTGAGAGAAAGTTAATAGTGTTTTAATGATGAGTTTGTGATTTTTTCCCCACTGGATTTTTGTTGCCAAGCTCTCGTTTATGGAATAATGTGTTACTTCAGAAAGTCATTGCACTGTAAAATCTGTAATTCTGCACTGCTGAACATGTATGGGTAGGCTCTAGTCTCTGTTCACCCCCTGCTGTAAACTGTTTGCTTTCTTTTGGCTTTGTTGTGCAACCTTGTACAGTCTTCAACCTTCATTTTGTATCTGAAAACAAGGTAATTTATGTATTTTCCAGTATATACAGGGTTCATTCTGATTTGAAAGCCACAGAGAAGCCAGCTGGCTACTGCCACCCATGAAGAATTAAGCTTCTCTCAGAACACTGCATGAATTTCTATCCAGCTTTAATAACCTGACAGTTTTATTCATCTGTGGTGGCTTTATCATGACTTTTGTTTATAAACACCTGGATTATTTTGAGGGGAAGATTTTTGTCAGAAACCTACTTGGTGGAAAAATGTAAAAAGTTTGTTTGGTACTGTATTAGAGTAACTTCTGCTATGGAAGTGTCACAGAGCTGTTTAGTCACTTCAGAAATGGCTTAAATTGTTCCACTTTAAACAGCGTATGAATGACAGCTAGGCAAGTAATGCATACTAATTACTCTCCTTCTCTTCCTTCACTTTTCATAAAATGTTTTTGCTTCCCAAGCAGTGGACAATTCAGCTCATGGGCTAGGCAAACACAATGTATTTTTGAGCCCTTCGGTACCTTGGGGGCCAGATATGATGTTTATAGTGATGCCATGCTGTCCAGGCACTAAGCCAGGCAGTGTCACACTCGGTTGTGCTGGTGCCCATGTCCTCCTGCTCGAGGCAGGTGGTGTTACCTTGAACTGGCTTTGCAGAGGGAAAGGTCTGCATGTCCTCTCTTGGCTTGGTCTCCAGCATCCAGGGTGAGCTCTGAGGGAATTATTCACAAGCACAGTACCTCACCAGTCCAGTCCAGGTTGTGTTGCTTCTGCCAGATCTCCATCCAGTTTACAGAAGTGGCTGAAGTGCGTGTGAAGAATAAGAAATGAAGAGGTGAGGTGTATTCCTTGTAGAGGTCTGACACAACTCAGCTGCAGAAGGCATATAGTTAAAAATGGAAGTGGCTCTCAGACCTGTCTTGTGATGCAGTACAGGCACTTCAAAGGGACCCAGAGGGCAAACTTGATACAGTTTGAGAGACTCGAAATTATTTAATCCCAGTTCCTCTGTGGTAAATATCTGTAAATTCGGCCTTTTATAGGCAGTGCAGTAAGCATGGAATGTATGTCAGCATGTAGAGCCAGCCATGTCTTCCAGCCAGAACCAGGCATGTTGCAGAAAAGAGCAAAGTGCTGTTCTCAAATGCCTGTACCTGCACAGTTGCAAGCTGTACTGGTTATGTGTACACACCAGCTCCTTTGGAAGGTCTCTGACTCGGTGCACTACTTTGATGGCTCAGGCATAAACTTCACAAGCTAAGAGAGAAATAAATACGTGTCCTCTGGGCACTTAGTAAAATTTTCAGGTTGTGTTTTCAGGCTTTTTGCTCCTAAGTTTCCTTCATTTCCCAGTTAAAGTTGCATTCCAAAGCATGCATTTGGAAAAAAAGATTTGGATGCTGCATTGGGTTATGCTGGAATGAATGTTGACAAGTGCTTCTGACCCACTTGTTAAGCTCTATTGATTTGTGGTCCTTTTAATAAGGACTGCTGTGCTGTGGTGTTTACAACTGTGGAGTCGCATTCAGGTTTGTGACAGGCATTTTCTTTGAAGCATGTGAGTAGTCAGAATAACAGTGTGTATAAGCGGACAGTTCTGGTTTGGGGAGGAGGGGGTAGTAGATTTATAGAAAAGAGTCTGGTTAAATATCATTAGGTCATCCCAGTTGTGAAAACTTAGCCTATAGCTTGGTTTACTCAAAAACCTACAGGAGGCACGTAGAGCTATGAGATACCAAAACCGGCACTTGATTTTAAAACAAAGTTTCAAAAAGCAACTAATTAATCAAGACCTGGAATCATTCACTGGGTTTTCTATTTTAATGTAGTAGTTAGGAAACTTTTATGACCAGAACAGACATAAACAAACAGCAGCATGAAATGGCTATTTCTGTAGAAAATGTTTAGTAAAGAAATAAAGGAAATACTCGAGTGTCTGTCTTTTGAATTTAAGCCAGTTTTGATTGCTTAGTTATGTATTTTAACAGTGTTAACCTTTGTTCAAACCAAGACAACCTTTTAATTAGCTACAGAAAGTCTCTAAAATTTTCAAAGGCAGAGAGTAAAATGTCATTAAAAGACCTTAATACTTTCGATCAGATCAGAATTAGTCTTTTGGGATAAAAACCAAATTCTTGTTCTTGGAATAGCAGCAGTTTGGGATGGGATGGTAAAAAGGACAGAAGGGAACCAGGTTTGAATGCTTCCTGTGAGAGCAGCTGTTCCAGTGTGATGTTGATGCTGCTTGTGGGAGTGTTGCAGGACATAGCCATGCTCCTGCTGCCTTTTTTCCATTCCACAATAGATGGCTAATGGTTTGCTGATGAGTGACTTCCACACAGGGCTTAGGAATCAACATCTTCCATCATGAAACTGTGGAAAAGCACACTGTAGGGTTCTTCACATGATCAGCAATGATACTTGTCCACCATATACCTAGGGGTTTTTGTCTAAACTGTGGTGCATGGGCATTTTTGAGCAGGGATTTGTGCAAATGTGAAGCAGGGAGGAAGAATGTCAAATTAACTGGTAGAATTGGTTATGATGATTTTTGTTGTAATAGTGTGAAACTGAAATCAGGAGGGCAGACGCCATCATGACAGAACAATAACTTCTCACATCTGATTAGTCTCTGAATTTTGTTTTCTGAAATGCCCTTTCTTTTCCCTTTTTTTGAAGGCTGCTGAAAAGTGTTATGTTGTCTGTGTGCAGTGTCAGCCTGGCGGTGCAAATGTGATGGTGGCTACAATACATCTCCCTTCCTTCCTTCCTTCCTTCCTTCCTTCCTCCCTTCTCTCAGAGAGTGTTACCATAGCATTTCTCTCCCAGGGACTCTAGCGCAGAGCTGCAGATGGGATTCTCACTGTGAACTCTGTGCTGCTCAATCGGATACGCTCAGTTCTGTAGAAGGAAAATGAGGAAGAAAGGGTGACTTAGCAACACGGATAAAGCTTTCCTGGTATTTCCAAGAAGCGAAAACCTTTTTTGAAACAAAGGCTTGTTTTCATTAATATGAGGATAGGCTTTTTCTATGAAGCAAAAGAAATCCTCTTTCTTCCTGCCACCTCAGTCTGTTTTCTCTTGTCCAGGGAGATGGATTCAGAATAGTTGACTGCCTGATCCTCAGGCTTACATTTCTTGCCTTTTCCCCTTTCCTTTAGCTTTGGACGTGGCTTGAAGAGCTACAGAAAGAACTGCTTGATGATGTCTATGCTGAGTCTGTGGAGGCTGTCCAAGACCTGATCAAACGTTTTGGTCAACAACAACAGACCACTCTGCAGGTTACAGTCAATGTCATAAAAGAGGGCGAAGATCTCATACAGCAACTAAGGTAAAACAGATTTTTTTATTTAAATCTCTCCTGGTGTTCGTCTGATGTTCTGTGAGGTTCTTTCTATTTTGAGGGTAGAGATGGTGAGTGCAAGATATGACCTATAAATAAAACTTGTAAGTATTAGGACTACAGTGGTCTTTCATGCTGTACTGATGGTCTCTAAACCTCTGTTTACAGGAAGCTCAGCTTATAAACACTGCTGCCACAAGAAGGAGATTTTGTTGACATAAGCTACCTTTTTGATAGAAGAAATTATGTGGTTTTGTAGTCTGACATGCAGGGCTCCACAGCGTTTTGAGTTCTTACCAGCAGCCTTTTTATAATTTGTTTTGCATATAGACAAGTAACTTTGTTGTAGTAAAAGCCAAGTTTGTGATCTATTTCATTCAAAAATGATCTGAATAAGTAAATTTAGTTCCCAGCTGCTCTGGTACGTCTCCTTTGCTGCAGGATATTAACAAATCTGAATTTGCAGGTTTTATACTCAGGTAATAGATGAAGTAATTTTTTTAAATTAACTAACTTTGATCTTCTTTCCTTGCCAGTAAGATTCAGTAAAGTAAAAATGCTATCATATTATCAAATGTTACCATATTATCATATCCTACTTCCTTTTCACAGTGGAAGTATTTGTCTCTGGTTTTAAATTTTATCCTTCCTGTAAATAGAATGTCTTTACATGTTGAATTGGACAGAAAATGAAAGTAATTAATTTCCTAATGTTTTTTTCAAGTACTAGAACCTAGTTTGAGTTTTTATTTACAAAGATGTACAGACTTAGCTTTTATGCAATATGGTTTGCACCAACCTTATAAAATAAGCATGCTTATATCTTGTGGTCATGTATAGCGTCCAAATTGTATGGGTTTTTTTTTTTTCAATAATGGTCTTTTTTCTTCCCCCTCTCCTCTCTCTGCTTTGAATAGGGATTCTGCCATTTCTAGTAACAAGACCCCCCATAACAGCTCAATCAACCACATAGAGACAGTCCTGCAACAGCTGGATGAGGCCCAGTCTCAGATGGAGGAGCTTTTTCAGGAACGCAAGATCAAACTTGAGCTGTTTCTGCAGCTCCGCATATTTGAAAGAGATGCAATAGATGTGAGTGTTTGCTTTCAGACTTGCACTGCACACACTTCTCCTCTTGTGTAGGAATGTTTATGCTGAGATTGTGTAGTTGCAATGGCATGTGGCTCAAATGGCTGATAGACTTAATTCTTACCTGAACTAAAGCTTTTGTCCTGTATGTGAAAGTGTCAGAAGAGCTCAGTGCCCAGCAGAGCTGAGCTTTTTTGATTGGCTCTAGGGGCATCTTTAAGCAAACGTTAGGTAAAATCATGATGCATCAGTTACTTCATCCACTAAGTTTAGTTTGAATATCAAACTATCTTGATATAACTAGTGTGCCTGCAGTTAATATGAATAGGACTTGCAAGATGGTTTCGTACAAACCCTCTAAACTGATGCTTTGTAGTAACAACCCTCTTCTCTTCCTTTTCCAAATCAGCAGTCTTTCTTTCAGTTGGCTGCTGCAAGTGGTATTTGGAATTCTATCTTAATCACTAGGAATGTGCTATAGGCAGTCATTTTTTAAAAAATGAATTTTTTTTCTGCCTCTGAAAATAATACAGTAGCTTTGTAGTGCTGCACCTCTGCAAAACTTCAAGAAGTTTTGTGCCTGTCCAGACTTTGAAGGGGAGTTACAGCTTATCAGTTGGGAACTATCTGTTTGTGTGCAGGAACATGTACACAAACAGACATGAAACTCCACAGGGAACGTGGATTAGCAGAGTTGTATTAAAAAGCTTCAGCTAGGTTCATATGACTTCATAAAATTACTAGTGCTGTACACAGTGACTGAAACAAGTTGGTGCCTTTTAAGGCTCAGGGTTTTTCATTGGGAAATGATCTTGTTTGAGAGTATAACAACTTACCTTGAAATTCTTAAAACCAGGAGTTAGAGTGATAGTTTTACCCCTTTGCTTGTATGTAGTAAAAGCTGCAACTGTTGGTTACGAGCATATGGGTAAAAGAAGCAGTCAGCAGAAAGCTTCTCAGGTTTTTAGTGATAGTGTCTCTGGTTTTTAGTATTTTGGTTTGGGGTTTTTCCCCCGCCAGCCGCCTTCTGAAGATCAGGATTTGATGTCATGGCAGAAGTCTGGTTTAGCTAAGCACATTGTTAGGGGCAGTGCAGAAATAGGCAGACACAGTTCCTTGATCCTTACCCACAGAGGAAGTGAGAGTGTGTGCTCTACAGTAATAACAACTCTGGTGTAAACTAAGACTAAAAAGGGGTGTTTTCTTTCAATTTTGCAATTCACACTGGTCTGCAGAGAGTTCTCTACTCTGACTATGTGAGAGTAGCTTTTCTACTTTGATCATGTGAGAGTAGCTGTCTCACATACGCTCACAGTCTTTGCAGGAGCCATCAACAGTGCTTGATGTCTGTGAGATGTTCTTAGAACACTTTTTTTGAAGGAATGGCAGCTGTGTGGGGCAGTGCATACCCAGAAAATTAATGGCAGAATTAAGATAAAGGTTTGTGTAAAGTTCACTATTAAGTTGATTGCTCTCTGTTGGAGGTTACATAAGCCAGGATTCTACAGTAGCAAAAGGCCAGTTGCAGGAGCCCTGCTTTGCAGATGTGTTCTAGTCCTTCAGTTCAGGACAGCATCTATATAGGTAGGAGTACTTCTGGTGATGCCCATAAGGATTTTGCATCAGAAAGCTGCAAACCCTAGCTTAATAGAGTCATAGAATAGAATATAATGAGTTGGAAGGGACCCACAGGGATCATCAAGTCCAGCTCTTGACCTTGCACAGGACATCCCAAGAGTCAAACCATGTGCCTGGAAATGTTGCCCAAACACTTCTTGAACTTCTGTCAGGCTTGGTGCTGTGACCACTTCCCTGAGGAGCCTGTTACACTGCCTGACTACCCTGTGGGTGAAGAACCTCTTCCTGATATCCAACGTAAACCACGTCTAGCTCTGCTTCATGTTGTTTACTTGAGTCCAGTCACTGGTCACAAGAGTGAAGATGTTGGTACCTGCCCTTCCACTTCCCCTCGTGGGGAAGTTGTAACTGCAATGAGGTCTCCCCTCAGTCTCCTCTTCTTCAGGCTGAACAGACCAAGTGACCTCAGCTGCTCCTTATACAGCTTCCCCTTCAAACCCTTCACCCTCTTCGTGGCCCTCCTTGGGAATCTATCTAATAGATTAGTGTGTTTTTATATTGTAGTGCCCAAAACTGCACACACTTTACAGCTCTTGCTTTTTCTAAACCTAACACTTGGCCTGCTTTAGGTTTTGCCGCATACAGCATAAAGCAAAGTAGTAGTCACCTAGTTGGAAGAGTTGGTATAATTTCTCTATATGGCTTGGAAATAGAAATCATGCTTATTTTAGATTGATGGAGAATCCTTCAGGGAAGAAAGTGCCTCTGGCTGCAGAGTGACTTCAGCAAAATGGGATTGTTTTGCTGTCTCTGTGCCATGTCTTCTCTGCTTCCTCAGCAAAGCACGCTTCTCTTTTCCCTCTCCCTGAAGGCAGACATCTGTTCGGAAACTTCCAGGAAGAAAATGTGGGGACTAGTTCCAGGTCAGTTGTTTGAAAGCAGAAGCTCAGCTGAAGTAACTTGATAATGAGGAGGAGCCAAATGCCAGCTAGGAATTTGCAGACCTTGTTCTGACCTTCTCCTTCCTCCAGGATTTTGTGTGACTGGTCCAGTCAATTAAGACTTGGCTGTAGGGGCAGTTCATTCAGGGGAGCATCCTGTGAGGACAGCTTTTCTCAAAGGCAAGTAGTGTTTCTAGCTTCTCTTACTGTTTGCAAAATTACACAGGCTAAAGTGAGACAAAGGGCTCCCCTAGCACTGCAGTGCTAGAGCCATGCAGCTGTTCTGGGGACAGTGGTGAGATTTGCAAGCAGAGTTAATTCCCTTCTTCTCCTTACTCTTCCCTTATAATTTGCTGATAAAATATTTTGTTTCTTTGCTGATAAAATACTTTGTTTCTTTTATCCTACAACTTTTCAGATACTTGTGCTCTTCTGAAATTGGCATAACTGCAATACTGTCTGTATTTTGCCCCTTGCTCTTGGCATATAAACTTAACCTTCTCTAACCTCAGCATGATTTTTGGTGCCATTTGTTGGTGAGCTATTTGAAGGACTTCTTTGTAAATGTATTTGCCTGTATTAACTAAAGGCAAGAATGAGCAAAATAGTGTAGGTGAAGATTCCCTTGCTAGTGTGATTAGGAGCACAAGGAAGGTGTGTATGAACCCAGCCAGTGGGATGGTGACACTGGTGGCGAAGTTCACAGTCCAAAATGTGTTTGTCTCATCTGTGTCTGAGCATTTTTGCCTGTCCGTAACGTATATGCCTTGAGGCCTATGCCGGGGTTCTACACAGAGCATACCACACACTTTTCAGCTCACAGCTTTATCTCAACTCTATTTTTGGACCCTACTTGCAAGATGCCTGTTAAATCACACTACGGAAAGGGCAAGGATGCAAAATGCTGGGGTATCACAGAGACCTAACTCCTCTCTCTTTCCCTTTCTCTGCCTTTTTTTTTTTCTCCTCAGCACATAATATTTACCGTGTCTTGGTGAGCACTCGGTACCATGAATGGTAGACACTTCTGAGAAGTGGTTCTTTATTTCTTTCCTACTCAGTGTGAGAGAGTCTGCATCCCTTCTGTATTGTACTCTGCCTTGTTTCCTGTCAGTGTTACCTTTACATTTAATAGAATGTAGCGCTGTCAGGCAGCTCAGAATCTGCACTAGGAACTTCTTGAACAGGTGCTATGGTAAATTGTTAGCCTGTGTTTATGCTGGGTTGTCCGTTTCCTGAGATCAGTATGAATTTGTGATTCAGTTACTTTAGATTTCTGTTAGCCATTTGTTGTATTCGTTTAATGCTGGTTGTCTTGACAGAACTTTACAAGCAAAATGGGAGCATGCTTTCTTTAAAAGTGTTGTATGCGAAGCAGAACTTCAGGGGAAGCACTGCAGAGTGTGGGCCGAGAGGGCCTAGTGAATGTTATTTCTTTATTAACTCTGCCTTCAGATTTGCACAGGGGGTGCAATGGCTGAAATAGACCACCTTGTATCACCTAATAACTGCTGATAAAATATGAGGATCACTGCCCTTTAGGAAACTTCTCTCTGATGGTCATTGGCTGCTTACTTTTTGAATGAGTGTGGAAACATGCTGACAGAATTTATTTGAACCGTGAGCATCCTGATCTTTTGAAGGGGAAAGGAAATGTATTGGTCTTGTTCAGAGAGTTTCAAACTGCTTTAAAGAGTATGTGTGCCAAGATCTTAAGCATGGGGTTGGTTGTGTGAGATAGCATGGGAAAAGCTGTAATTCTTACTGGCTGTTCATGGCTGTTCTTTGGAGGCAGTATCAGTCAAACCTCTTGGCTGAGGCGACACACGGTTTTGACTCCTTGAAACTAGTTGTTTTTCCGATCAAGTAAAGGGAATCCTAGGAGCTAGTGAATATAATCTATTTAATTATTATAACAATACTGACACAGCCACAGCAGTGCCATATTGTGATCTTACTGTGTTTTTGACTTTATCCCCACTTAAATTCCTAGTAAAAGAGACAAGGTTTGGCATCTGTTTTGAAGGGAGATGGACTGACTTTCCTTCTAAAACAGTGTCAGAAATGTGCCATGTTGAATCTTAATCCTTTGTATAATGGTGTTTAGAAAGATGGGGAAAGATGGTGTTTTGATGGTGGAGTTTCACAACCTTTTTTAATGCTCAGATTTTTCTTTGACAAAGTCCAACTACAGATATTTCTTCAAGGTAACTTTTGAATGTTTATTAACTGACCTGGGTGAAACTTAAGATGGTAAATCTGTTTTCTTAGAACTTCCCTAGTGCAGTGGATGAAGAAACAGACATTAGATGATCTCCACTGCTTTTAATAATAAATGAACACAGAGTTTCAGAGAGAAGCTGGGAAGAGCAGAGCTGAGATGCGCAAGAGCGGAAAAGCAGGGTAGCTGAAAGTAAGCAATTTCTCTGGCTGGACTGTCTGGAAAGCCTGAAGTTCCTTTAAAATTTCATGTCACTTAAAGGAATGTGAAGAACAGAGGAAGGTGATGAGATGTGTTGGGCATGGACCAAGTAAAAAGGAAATGAAGGGAACTTGTTAAACATTTTGTGGGAGGTGAAGCCTGTTTGTGTGTTTAGACGGAAAACCACTCATAATGCCTAAATAAACTGTGTGATGTTTAGAGCACATGAAAGATGAAAGGAGCTTCAAGCAGTGGCTAAAAGCCTTGTCCTGTCCATCTTCCTGAATACTTTGGTCATCAGCTTTTCTCTTTTCAGTGTTATCCCTGACACTTGAGTTTCTGCCCGTTTTCACTTCAGCAGAGGTAGCTGAGCTGGTTTAGGGATTGCAAATAGCTACCTTAATTGTTTGGTATCTCCCATCATGACATGGTGTAAAACTCGAATACTTAGTGAATTGAGTAGAATTTTTTGCAGAATACCTTTAAAACAGTAAATAACTCACTGGTGCCATGATTTTAATATTAATTGCTTGATGTGTCCATTTTTTTATGGCATCATGTGAGCAGAATGGAAAAAGCCTTCAATGAGAGATTGTATCAAACTACAGAAGCTTTATACAAATGATTTAACTCTTCTATCTCCCCAGTTCTGCATTTTTTCTAGAAGGCCTCTTGTCCTGGAATTTCTCTTGTCATTTAACTGTCTCACTAACTTTGGAGCTATTACAGGCACTTGAAAAGGGGAAGTGGCATCTTTCTTTTGCTTACAACAAATGACTTTTATTAAATATTTATGCACTTAGATACTTGATTGCTAATGCTTGTTAAGTCAGGTCCTCTTTTCGTTCTGTCTTGCTGCATAAATAGGTACTTTCCTCTCATTTGGCACCATTCACATGAGTTTGTCCTATTCCTGAAATCATAGAACATTGGAAATAAGCCATACTTGTTTCTTGATATCTATAATTTTGCTTTCCCATTGGACTGCAATAGTTGGTGCCAAAACTGTGTTAAAAATTCTGGAAAAATTTTGATTATTGGCTTGAGGATTAAGTGTGTTAGACAGACTTTTTTGAAGTAACTGATGCATCAAATCTGTGCCGTATGAACTCAACCCACTTTGATAATGAAGGATTGTAAGCACTGTGTATTAGCCTTAAAACCAGTTTTGTATCTTAATTAAAAGGAATATTTTCATTTCAGATAGGCTTTGATTTATGATCTGGAAAATACACTTGTGTGGATAGACAAGGAGAACATATTGTTGTGATACATGTGTTAAAAAACCCCAAAGCTTCTTTAACTACCCTTCTTTGGACATCCTATAGCGAGGAATAAAATCCAGAATTAAAACGTGAAAACTGAACTGTAGCCGAAAAATATCAGCAAGCAAATTTAGTTCTGACACTGCAGTATTGTAATAAAGTATGCTTTTTGGTTTTGCTGGATTCACTGAGTACCTAGCCTTTTGGGGTTAAGTGCTTCTCAGTTGTCTGGCAGAAGTCAAAGGTGCACGTGGCCTGATGGTTCCTGCCCACAGAAGGGTAGACCTGGCTTTCCTGTAAAAGGGCTCAAGATTGACATAATTGTAAGATAAGCTGGCTGTTGATGTGTGGATTATTATTACTTGGTGCAGTCGGAAGAATTAAAAAGATCTTCCACATTTTCCTTTAAAAGAGGAGATAAAAATGTGTTAACTTCATCTGTTTCACAAGTACAGTGTTGATGAAGTACCTTCAAGAAGGCAGGGGTACCCACAGTGTTCCAAGCACTGGTTGAAGAGCTGTAGCAGTTTTCGAAGAGGTTCTTTTGGATTGTTTGCCAAAATTTAAAATCCATGCTAAGACAGCCTGTATTTGAACCATGTCACAATTGATCAGTGATGTCAATCAGCAATGAGCAACTTGAGTTCCCTACCTCAATCGTCAGTGCGACATTGGGAACAAACTGTTTTCTGTTGTGTAGTGGGTAATTGGACATGGTCTCCTTCCTTTTTCCCCCCAGATAATTTCAGACCTTGAGTCTTGGAATGATGAGCTCTCTCAGCAGATGAATGACTTTGACACTGAAGATCTTACAATAGCAGAACAGAGGCTCCAGCATCATGCAGACAAAGCCCTGACCATGAATAACTTGACCTTTGATGTCATCCACCAAGGGCAGGATCTGCTGCAGTATGTCAATGAAGTGCAGGCATCTGGTAAGATGGCTCCTTTGTGCTATTCTGGGCAGTGGCTTTCTAAGAATTATCCAGTTGTCCCTCCATGGGGTGTGTGAAAACAACAAGGATGTTGGTTAACTGTAAACTGGAGACATGTGGACTCCTTCAAGAGCATACTGATACTGTGGCACACAATGTCATCAGAGTTGACATCACCTAAAGGTGTTTAGTTTTTAAAGAAAGAGATTTCACTCAGGAAGTCAGTAAAATTAGACTTAAATAAGGGAACATTAATTTTATAAGTAGTCAGATCAATGCAGTCAAGCAAAGATTTTCAGCTTTCAAATAATGTCTTCCTGTTTCGTTCCTTATGCCCCTTCATTTGATATTTTTCGCTGTATATGGTTGCATAGGGTAAGTGTCAGACTTAAAAGAAAACCCCTTATTGCGCTTTTTAAGAGTGCAAGCCCCTATACTCATGTAAGCAGATGTTCCTAGGATTAGGTTGAATTTGGAGAAGGAACGAGGAAATTAAATGTAAAACAGTGGAAAGGGGCTGTTTGTCTTGGGAAGCTTTGCGAATCATTCCTAACCGACCATCCCGACTGCAGGCGTGGAGCTGCTTTGCGACAGGGACGTGGACATGGCCACTCGCGTGCAGGACCTGCTGGAGTTCCTGCACGAGAAGCAGCAGGAGCTGGACGTGGCGGCGGAGCAGCACCGCAAGCACCTGGAGCAGTGCGTGCAGCTGCGTCACCTGCAGGCAGAGGTCAAGCAGGTATGGCCCCCCACCCCTGGCAGCTGTGCCTCCCCGAGAGCTCTGCTCCCAAAAACACAGGCGGGAAACGACCTCCTGCTGCATGAAGCCTTTTGTTGGGAGCAGGGGAGGACTTTGATCACCTGAGAAACTTAATCCTCTGTTAGCATTAAGTGCATTTTTTTAATTTGCATCACTGGTCGATACTGCTGGATGGATCTAGAGCACAAGTCCCGTGGGAGCAGCTGAGAGAGCTGGGGATGTTTAGCCTGGAGTAAAGGAGTTTCAGGGGGGACCTTATCACTCTCCTCAACTACCTGATAGGAGGGTGTATAAAAGTAGGGGTTGGATTCTTTACCCACAACCTACTCAAGTTGTGCCAGAGGATATTTAGAGTAGATATCAGGAAAAATTTCTTCACTGAATGAGTTTTTAACCACTGGAACAGGATTGATGAAGGCACCATCCCTGAAGATATTTAAAAGACATGTAGATGAGACACTGAGACACGTGCTTTAGTGGTGGACTTGCAAGTGCTGGGTTAACAGTTGGACTTGATGGTTGTAGAGGTTCTTTCCAACACAAATGATTCTGATATTCTGTAGATAAAAGTCAAGTATTTGAAGTAGGGAGTGCTTTGAACTAATGTTAAACTCATGCTTTTACCATCTGTGTGGTGATGGACAACAATGCTCAGTCATAGTCCCTACACACAGACCTAATTTAATAGTTCTGGGTCTATTGTTTGAAAGGTCTACAAATAGTGATAACGTAATATCAACATAGTTTATTTTCCTCGAGAGAAAAACAAAGTTTTGTTTCTTCTGGCAATAAAATGGCAAGTTTTGAGGTCTTTATTTGATAAACACCTAAACCTTTGGTGAATTTGAGATGTGGGCAAAGCCACTGAAGTAAGTAAAAGTTTAAAAAAAGACCAAGACACTAGAAAAAGGCAAGAGTTTTTTATCTTGCTCACACTTGGCAGCATCATGGACATTTGCTATAGTCTGTTGTATTACTATGGCCCATAATGAGACTGAATGCAACTCCCAAATTGCAAAGTAATATGAAAGGGGTCCAGCTAGGACTAGGAGAAACTAATAGAAGGTTCCCAAAGAATTTTCAGGCAGTGGTTGGTTGCTCTACAGTAGCAGATGCTAAGTTTCTGTGTGGTCTTGAATTAAAGGAATGCAGAAAACTGATAGTTGTCTTCTGTCAGTGCAATATAGGCATCAGTCAAACACCTTATGTTCTATTTAAGGCTTTGCATACTCTACTGAACTGTGCTATACCTACCTTAGCACTTACTCATCTTGTTAAGTGCAAATTGCCAATTCCTCCTTTCACGTGAGTAATGGTTGAGATAAAGTTGTTGCAGATCAGGATAGTTTCTGTACTCAGTTGCACCTTATCTTGAGGATGAAGGAAAAGAGTGGACATCTGCAAAAGAAGGAAAAAAAATAAAAGAATGCCAGCTGAGGCACTCTCATCCCTTTATGGTATGTCAGTGGCTTTGGGTGGGATGGGTTAGTAAGAAAAAAAAATCATTAATTTCCATGATACTGAAATAGTATTCAGTAAAAAACTAGAATATCGTACTTTGGTAATATTTCAAAGAGACACTAAACAGTTATTTATATTGCATGCTCCCTCAATAAAGTGCATGCTTTGGTCGATTAGCTTTGTTTGTATGCAAGTTAAATGTTACCAAAAAAGACAGACACGTGTTTAAAACCTGTGTTTGAAACAAATGTTCTGTATTTTGGCAGAAACAGGCAGATGATGAACATCATGGATTCTAGGGGAATATCCCATTGCACTTCATATGTGATTTGTAGATGATTCTATGAGAAATTTCTAACTTTCTCAAACCACTGGTAGCCCTGACTGAAACTGAAGCTAAAATTTAGATTTTGAAGAAAGTACTGGAAAAGTTTGTCTTATAATAAAGGTATAGATAGTACACTAACATAGCCAGCTGTCTTTTTTTTTTTGTAGACTGGGATTTGGAAGAAAAAAGCATATTCTATTTTGTATTTCTAGAACACACCTCTTTCAAGTGGGATTTTATGTTGAATTAAATGCCACAATATGTGTGAATTTTTGGACAATCATATATGAACATGTAGCTGACAGAAGGTTCATGTATTACTTTTCCAGATTTTACTGTACAGATTCATACGCAATAGCTGCCCAGCCTGAGGCCTGAAAATTGAATGGAACTCAATCTGAATGTTAATACATTGTCTCATAGGATTTCTTTTGAGCCCTTTGGAATGCTTTGAGGCTACTAACTCTTAGTTTCGTGATTTCAGTTGCCTTTTCAGAAAACTACATCTGATTTACTTGATTTTTATTAAGCATGATCTTCTCCTGTCTCTTCTGCACTGGGAAAAACTTTATAGGTCAGCAGGTCACGGTGGGTGCTTTACCTGAGAGTCAAATGAAGTGGTAAACCTCCTCTTCAGTCTGTTTTGTTTGTGTTTGGTTGCCTGAAGCAATGAACACATGGCTTTCCTGTTCAGTTACTGTGATTTCTGTTAGATTTATTGTTTATGAACTGGGTGTAAGGATATTTGTTATGTAGATGGGATACTGTCTCCATAGCAAGAATTCTAACAGTATTTCCATTTAAATTCTTCCTGCCAAAGCAACATTACTGCTGTTGCATTTTCAGACACACACTTATATATTTATATAAAATACATAAAAATATGTAGCTCGTAGTGATGTGAAGAAGTTAGACTGGAACACTGCAGGAATTTAGACAAATACTTGCAAAGATTCTCTTCCATACTAGGTAGTGAAACTTGGTGCTTAGTGAATTTTTATCAAATAAGCACAGAGACTAGACAAAAACATTAAGTATTGCTTCTTCCTTAACTATTGTACCACTTCTGCTTTATGGCATTGAAGTTTTTTATATCAAGCCTCAGGACTACGAGGAAGCAGAAGAGCCAGGAGGCAAACAGAGGTTTAAAGAAAACCCGCAAAGAATTTGCATGTCAACTTGATGTGTAATAGGTGCAGAAAGGGCAAAAACAGATGAAAAATTACAGTGTAGGAAAACCATGGAAGATAAGGGTAAGAGAATGGTGACTGAAATAAAAGGGACAGCTGTATGTGGGGAAAACAAGATGGAAAGGAAAATGTGACCACTTTTTTACAGGGCAGGGACATATGAGTAGGTGGAGGCAGTGTAATATATATGAGAATGTCTGTCTCATCCAGAACTCCAGCTGCATGTTTGCCACACAAACCTTCTTTATTAATCACCTAACATACAGCTGTTGGATTACTTACTGCTACAATCACTCCCACATACTCACTTTGTAGAATGAATGCTTTACTCTGCTTAAGGTCAAAATCCCTACCAAACTGCAGACCAAATCCAGTTGGTTTCAGTATGCTCATTAAGCCTTTTCAGTGCAATATTTTCTGCTGTTCTGATCAGTGTATGGTCAGCACGTTCTTGGATATATAAATATGTATTCATGTATGTACAATGGTATACAGATACTTCACCCCTCAAGAGTACCTTGAGCTGCTTTGTGTTTTTGCTAGCAGATCTTTTAGCTTGGTGCTTGAGCTCTGACTGTCCCAAAATACTACTCAGGTAGGGTATCCTGGCACTCCATGCAGTGCCATATGGATATGAAAACATAGCTAAGACAGCAGACTGAAGCAGGTTGTCTTGTGATCATGTTTAGTTACAGTCAAAAATCTGTTCAAGAGACTAGTCCTAAATCAAGCAATTATCTACAGATACACCCATCTGACCTTTTCAAGTGTCCCAAGTGACCCAAATTCTGTCTCTTTTCCACATCTTTGCTGATCCTCTCCTGATGCTTTTCTAGCCTGTTGAAGGCTGCGAGGAGAAAGATGGGGGTTATGATCCACACTCACAGGGAGGTGATGGGAGCATAAAAACATGCCAGCAAACCCTGAAGGCAGCACCCCTGGAAGAACAGGCTCCCTGTTTCCTAATGCTTATATTTTCCCTTGAGTCAGAGCAGAGAGAAGGGGAGAGTACTGCTGGCAGATTTCCTCCTGTGAGTATCACCAGCTTGTGCACTTGCACCCTGACCTACACCAAGCAGGAGAGCAAGTCTTTGTGTTTGAAATGGCATGTTCTGTTCTATCTGTAGCTGCTGTAAATAATAGGATGCCAAGTCAAGAGGAGCTTTCAATTGGTGCTGCTAAAGCATTCTTTTTCACTGAAATTCTCTGAAGAAGGCTAGATGTGTAAGAACCCTAAAAAGGTGTTTGTTACATCATGCCTGGAAGAACTACTTTTTAAGGTAGAGAAGGAACCTAGAATAACTTTCATAAGACAAAATAAAAATAAAAAAGGAATTAAAAAAAATCATCTGCCTCTGTGTTCTTGCAGACAATGTATTTGTCCATGTATAGTTTCTGTCTACAGTCTGTTGGACCCACCTGCTTCCTTCAGAAGCTGCCCTTTGCCTTGCTCTGGAGGCTTACCCAGGCTTTCTCCCTTGAGTGTCAGGAATCTCCAGATGCCTTAGCAACTTAGGAGCTCCCAGCTTCTTTCATGGTCCCTTTTGTGTGCCCCAAGGCTGTGATCTGCAGGTGTCACCTTTGTAGGAGAGGTTGATCCAAGGCTAGAGCCGTCTTCGCCTTGCTTGCAAGGCTGCACCTGACCCAGTGCTTTCTCCCCAGAGGACCAGAATGTCCAGATTCACATCTGGCATGCTCTCCCTTCTACATGTAGACTTACCCTTTTCTACACGCTTCCAGAATTTATATAGGAGAGTTCAAATACATGCTATCAGGGTGAAAAAAACTTGTTAGCTATTTATTGTGCAGACAGAAATGGCAAAAACGGTATTAATAATACAACAGTGTCACAATCTGGGTACTTGTAAGTCAGAGAGTGAGGTTGTGTTGCAGATTTGAGGGAATGGGTGTTTTGTTAGGATGGCTAGACCTCAGTTGCTTCAAGCTGTCAGACATGTTAGTGTGTACTTCGGGTGCAGACCCACATGTGTCTTTCAGTTTTTGAGGAATCATGTTTTAATAGATCTTTTTCTTGGGTTTTACCTATGTATACAGTCTGCAAGTGCCATCATATCATCCTGATTACTTAGTGCATTAATGCTTTAATTGGTAGTGTCATGTGTGGATCACTAGGTGAGAATATTTAGTGTTAAGAGCTAACTGATTTGTTTGTTAATACATTTATTAGCAGTGGTTAAAGGTCTAAAATCCATTAGTAGGAAAAATTTAGAAAAACTGGTGAAGTTCAGATCAATTGGGCTTAAAAAATTCACTCTGGAATACCTAGAAAACTGCCTAAAATAATGTCATAGACATTAGTGCTTATCGTTTCCAAACATCAGGAGATTGGATGAGATTCTGGGGGACTGAAACTCAACATCTACTTCTCAAAAGTGGAAAAGGGCTAGGTAAGGGAGGGTTATAGGTCAGCTAGTTTAACACAGTTCCCATGAAAAATTCTGAAACAAGTAGATCATTAAACTTGAACAGTGACAAAAGGAGAAAAGGCTAACACAGGTTAATTAATAATAGCTTTCCATTGATAACCCCTCCCTTTTTTTTTCTTACAAACTAACAGCTTTTCTGGGAGGAGTGGAAAAGCAGCATCAAATCTTTTAAAATAGTGTAGCTCAGTCTGTCTAGCCCTAACTTATTATGAGAACCTCATATGAGACTACAATACCAAGAATGATAACATGCTGAAAAAACATACTCAGTGACAGAAGTTTTTAAGAGGCACAATGGATAGGAAAACAGATTTAAAAATGAAAAAAAAAAAAGGTATTTGTCTGTATTTGGATACTTCTAGTTCATGTTCTCAGTCAGAAAATCTACATGTTAGAAATTATGCTAATAAATTTGAAGTTAAAAGCAGAAAAAGCTGGAAAAGAGGTTTGGGTTCATCAGCAGATGCTGGATTACAGTCCAGAATTATCTTGATGTATGGGAGAATTGTGCTTTAAGAAGAATATGAGTTTTAATAGTGAAAAATACAGACCATGATGTACTGGAAACAATAATCAGCTGAATGAATACAGGGGTAGTTACTGGCTGGGCAGCAGTTCCATAGAAGAGCTGTACCGATGAAAGTGTGTAACCTGAATTACGTCCCACTTTACTTAATATTTGAAAAATTATGACCAAGTCATGGTTATCAATTGGAGTGAGCTCATAAAACAGCAGTGGTCTAGAAAAATAAGGTGACTGGCTTCACATGGGAGAGATTGAAGAGACTGGTCAAGAAGAGGAGCCTAAAGGAGGGAATCAGATAATGTTGCTGATGGAGAGAGGAGAGGGAAAAACAAAGCTGATGGAAAAAGGGAGAAAATGCCTTTTTTTCTTTTTTTTTTTTTGGAAGGCGTCTAAAAAGTTACATGTTCCTGCTGCTGATAAGGAATGTATAAGGTGGCCTCCTGAGGCTTCTGCCCAGCCATGAATTCTTCCAGTTTCTCTGGACATGTCAAAGAAGGCACATTCTGAAAAATTAAAATCTTTAAGCAGTTAAAAGGACACTCAATGATCATTTTATTCTCAACATTACTACTCAAAATTACGTCCATACTTTTACTAAGCTGTATATCCTCAATTTGCGTTACTGACACTGGCTTTCAGCAACTATTGCTTGTAACTTGTACCAGATTTTCAGGCAACAGAAACAGTATTCAGAAGCATAACCTTTTACAGAATATGAACTGAAACCAGAAGCATATAATAGTTGACTGCAAGCTGTGAGTTGTTAGCTTAGTGAAAATTTAGTGAATGTCATTCACTGTGCTTACTCAATACCGAATTCACTGTAGTATGTAATTAACAAATTATTTACTTATCTATTGCAGTGCTAATGTAACCCTAAATGTTTTTGCTCCTACAGTGGTGCTTTTTTGCTGGTTGGCAGTAGAATTGTATATTTCATGGTCTTCTCTTTTGTTACAGGTTTTAGGCTGGATCCGAAATGGAGAATCAATGTTAAATGCTGGGCTTATCACTGCCAGCTCTTTGCAGGAGGCAGAACAGTTACAAAGGGAGCATGAGCAGTTTCAACATGCAATAGAGGTAAAAGCACCATTTGAATGACTGTAGCCCTGTGTTTACAGTGCTCTGTAAATAGCACTCTTGGATTCATGCTACAGCATTTTCAGTTTAGGAAAAGCTGTTGAACACATGGCAAAGAGACAAAAACAATGAGAAAGTGGGTTTTGTTCTTATTTATTTTGAAGCTGAAGTTCCAGTCAAGCATCTTCTCAGTGCCTTTTTGTATCTTTGTAAAGTGATAGCTGTTCACAGCAATTTTGCTGAAAATAGTGTTCTCATTTTTTTTTTCCTTTCCTAGAATGCTAAATGTAAAAGAATTAAGAGTAAATGGACCAGGAAGTGGCAGTTTTGTGTAGTCTGAGGTCATCCTTTAATGTCTCTATTTTTGTTTGAGAGTAGGTTTCACTGAAACTTGTATTTGGTGTTTTGTCAGTCCCACTGCCATGGCTTCAAACGAAACTTATCAGATTGGTCATATTGCTGCAAAAAAAAAATGCAGTGTTCTTAAGATTGATTGAAGTGCAGTATTATGCATTTACATACACTGCAGAGTAACTTAGTGATAATATTAGCAATATTATGATTGTTTGGGTAGACTATTTTCAGAAGTACTCTGCCTTGCAGTAACTCTTTAATGTTCATTTCCTCTTTGGTAGAGTTTTATACTTCTCCTCTCTTGATTTTTTTTTTTTTTTTTTAAATTACAGTTTGCACTGTGTGCACCCTCATTTTGAGACCTTTGGTAACTCTCAAGTATAAAAATCATGAGACCTCTAGGTGTTTGTCAATTCAAGAATAAATTATGAGGAAGCTTAAAAATCTGTGTTTTCTAGGCCACTCTTTACTCAGATATAATAACAATTAGTAGTATTTAACCCTTTAATATTTTTATATTACTTGGTTTTAGGCAGGTATTTCTCTGCACAGAGAAATACAGTAAAAAAATTTGCTTACAGTCACTAGACTGTTGTCTTTTTTATTGGCCTGCACACCTACACCTTTCTTTGCTCACTACTGATATGCAAAAGACTGAAGTTAAAGCTGTAAACATTGCCAAAATAAGTTAAGTTTTTGTCGTCATCTTTTTTTCTCACTGTGAGGGGAAAGGAAATCAAACTGAAATTCATAACTACAACAACATGTAATGCAGCATAGATACGTCGCATGTGGCTTAATGCTAGACAGTTACTATTTCTTAAGAGCTGCTATTTAGTGTTGATTTGATGATAAATCTTTACAGGATTTATTTCCTTTGTATTTGCATAGAGAAATCACACAGTAACCAGTATCAGACAGTCATTTTTAGTTGATGGGTGTTTGTGCATGTATAGAAGTGTCATTGACACTGTGGAAATGTGAGTCTCTGAGGTCTCCAAGTAAATGAACTGAAGTGCTCCACTGACGTCTTGACTTTTCACCTCTTGTCAGAAAACACATCAAAGTGCCCTGCAGGTTCAGCAGAAGGCAGAGGCAATGCTGCAGGCTAATCACTACGATATGGATATGATCCGGGAGTGTGCAGAGAAGGTTGCTTCCCACTGGCAACAGTTGATGCTGAAGATGGAGGACCGTCTCAAGCTAGTGAATGCCTCTGTTGCCTTCTATAAAACTTCTGAACAGGTACAGAAATGCTACGTGATCTGTGGTCTGCCTTGGTTAATTCCTCAGTTAATTCCTCAGCAGCCTTACTTGAAAAAAATGGTTGATGAGGTTTGGTTTTATTGACTCATTTGATGGCTAGTTCTGGTTTTTGTGCGGGAGTCAGAGAAAAATCAGCTTAATCTGCTTGTCCACAGATAAATTTGAGGGGAGGTTGGCAAGGTTGCTTCCTCTGCAGTCATAACTTAAACCCATCCAGAGTTATGCAGTCACAGAAGCAGAGAAAGCTGAGCAATTTTAGGGACAGCCTCTGGGCAATTCCACAGAAGCTTGCAAACCTACAGCCAAAGTTTGTTGCCTTAAGTCCCAGTCAAAACATGTCGGAAGCTAGGGACTATATGTAAGGAGTATATTGATTTTCTTTTTTTGAGGCCTGAATTTTGATTTTTTGCCTTACTGAATTAGTCTCCTTTTTCCTGAAAGGTGTGCAGTGTGCTGGAAAGCCTGGAGCAAGAATATAAGCGAGAAGAAGATTGGTGTGGGGGAGCAGACAAACTGGGTCCCAACTCTGAAACAGATCATGTTACTCCCATGATAAGCAAACACCTGGAGCAGAAGGAAGCATTTCTAAAGGTAAGGTTGGGGACTTTTTGCGGTCTCCTGTGTCTTGGGAAGCATGCAGGCAAACAGCTCTTACAGAGCTGATGTGGCTGTGGAAAGCAACAGTGCCCATTCCAAAATACAGGTATGTCCCCAGCTGCAGAGATGTGGGAAGTGGTGTGTTAACTGCTTCTGACAGTGATTAAGAGACTATTGCCAAGTGCATAAAATTGTAGCAGGTTTTATAAATACATTATCTGTTGAACTTCAGTAGATGTCAGATCTCCCAGTGCAACTGAAGAGGAATTAGAAGTCACTGCTTTGAGCAACTGTCACTCTAAAGAATGCTTAAAGGTTACTGCTTCGGAAGAGAAGTGAAAGTCACACAGTGCCATTGCTGCCTGTGCATCAGAGCAGCTCTCAGATGTACTGGGACTACAGAGGAGTGTAGAAAAAGGAAATTGCTAAGCAGGCATCTGGGAGTAGTTGGGTTGTGTGTAATAGTCTTCAGATAAATGAAAGATTTTTGTTCCAACTAGTGTCCTAGTGAGGAAGGTTATTGATGATACTGAATTAAATGTGTAGCATGTGCTTGTTAGAGCAGTGTAACTAACTCTGCAAAGGCAGAGTAAATGTAAATGCAAAGGCATTTCCAGCCATCACCACAAAAGACTACTAAGAGAATAAAACTATTTTGTTAAAAACCTTTTTTTACCTTTTACGCAGATTACAACACTCAAAAACATATTAACAGAACTCTAAGTATACAGCCTAATAGATCCTTTGCATGTGGCATGAATTACTAATCTTTGTTTTAAATTGGTATGAGAAATGACTCTGTGTCTTTGTTGCTGTATCAAACCATTCTACCTTTATCTAACCTTTTAAAATAGCATTCCATAATTTGCATGTTAAAAATGAGGCAGCCAGCCTGTATGTACTATTTGATGTATTTTAAGATGAAGATGACAGCTGAGTGCTTGCAATATAGTGGCAAGGACTGAAAGCTCTCAATGCCTTGCCTTAATAAGAGCAGGTATTATTATTTTCGCGCTTCTGGTTTCACTTCAGCACAGCATTCCCTTTTTGTTCAGAATACTAATGGATGATTGGAATATGCAGGTGGGTACATAAGCATGTGCACTGCTTCCACAGTAGCAACTTCAGGTGGCACATGACACATACACTAAACAAACTTCTCTGTGAACTCTGAGTCATACTGAAAGCCCTAGAGCAAGTAATTGCTTTTCAGGTTCTTCAGAAAAAAGGAACAGCATTTCATTTGGGGTTGTTTAGCTGCCTTTTTTTTTTTTCAGGTAAGGTGTAACCACTATTTGGCAGAAAATCAGTTGGCTTGGCTTGGCTTACTTGTAGAAAGATTTAACATGAAATATTTTCCAAAACTGAAGATGGCAACAAATGTACAAAAGGGGGGTTAGGAAGATCTTTGATCTCTTCTTCATGTGTATTTGTGCATCGTCAAATAAAGTTGTACCTCTGACTCTCTAGGCCTGCACACTGGCTCGGAGGAATGCTGATGTCTTCCTGAAATACCTGCACAGGAATAGTGTCAACATGCCAGGGATGGTGACACATATCAAAGCACCAGAACAACAAGTAAAAAGTAAGGGTATTCTTGTTGTCTTTTGTCTCACAAGAATGTGCTCATCATGTGCTGTGGTATGTGTGGTGATGGGGTAGTGAAGCCTGCCCAAGTGAAAAGAGTTCTGTCAGGCTTAACAGGAAAAAAATTGCTTGCACACTTTGAAGGAGCTGACAGTCTTCAAAGTCTCTTATACTCAAATGAAGTTGCTTCAAATTCTCTTATCTGTTACTTACACCTAATCTTCTTTCTATTTGAGACTTAAATGTGCAATGAGGTAATAAACTTCCACATGATAATGTTTGGTCTGAAGCCAAATGGGAGCTGACCGGTGTAAGCATATTCAGTGTGTTGGTGTCATACGTTCTGCAAGTTCCCTGGTGGGAGTGCCGAAGTGATACGAGATTATTCTATGATGACCCTTGAGCTCTTCAGATAGTTTGAATCAGTGTTGAGGAACATCATGAAGCATGGAGTAACTTGCATCATGTTAAAACTGGGTGTGTAGACAGGTAGTGGCTGAAGTGAAGCTGGAAAGAGCTACTACATGAGACTTGGCTTTTGCTAAGATTATTAATGCATAGTACAGCTGTAAGGTGTAATAAGCATTCTAGGGAACAGAGAGAGAGAGAGACCTGTAGGGCTTTGAGGGACAAAAGTGCAAAAATTAATATGCAGAACTGATGGGTGTGGTAGCAGAACAAAGATCAGAGAGATTCAGAAGTAAATACTGCATTTTAGTAATTTAATTGCCAGTCATATTCCGCTCTATGTATTTTGAAGCTGTGACTGAACACTCTGGCCATACTACAGTCCCAAAACCAGAGAAGTCTAATTTCTAATTAAATTCTGTCTGCACCTACCCAAAGGGCAGTTATGCATATGATGTAGCCAGACTCAAGAGGAACATAGCAGTAAGTCCAGAAAAAAAGTTGTGGCAAGGAAAATCCAGAATGGGAGAAAGTGTTACAGCAAGATGGATTAGAGCAGGTAGCCTAAATAGGTAGTAGAATCTGTACCCCTAAGAATTTTTAAAACTTAGTTGAACAAGTCTCTGAAAAACTTTGAAGGTAGTCCTGCTTTGAAGAGGAGATTGAAACAGATGGCCTCCAGAGGTCACTTCCGCTCTAATTTGCTTGATGACTCTACTATAAAAGGATATGTTCACTGCTTCACTTTAACTACAAGGGGAAAACTACAAGGGGAAAACAGTTTGTGTTAAATTTACCCAGTAAATTTACTGACAGTACTCAAGTCAAAGTCTGACAATACTCAAGTTAAAGATCCTCCTGTATTGAACTTTTTCAGTTGGAAAGAGAATAGAATATTGGCCATATTCTCACTCTTAAGGAAATAATTGGATTGTGGCAGTTGAAACTTTGAGTGTTTAGAGCTACAACAAAGACTTGTTTTTCCTCTGTCCCCAACATTTATAGAACTGTACCAAACAAAATCTCAAATGCCGGCAGTAGCAATAACTGAAGCTGACATTTGTCGCTTAGCTCTTCTTTCAGTAAGAGACCAAGAAAACAGCGCAGAAGCAAGCAGGAAGTTGTAGCTACCACACTTACTGAGTATTAGACAATTTTTTTTTTAATTCAGTTTTGAAATCTGTATAGGAACAGTCATTTTGAGAAAGGTAAGTGTGGTCATAGAAAACAATAGAAAAATCTCTAGTAATGTCCTTCAGAATAATAATTACATGCCAGAGCCATAGTGTTACGCATGTTTTGTGTACATTTAAAATTCTGGATAAGTGATACATGTTTAAAAAGCAACAAAAAACCAGCAAAAATCCCCAAGCAGAAAAAAATAAGCTGTTGCTCTAATACTTTCCCCTCCATAAACCATGTAATATATGCTCCTAAGAATTAAGCATGAGTTAAGATAGAACCTAGTGAGGACTTACTCCTGTTAGGTCTCAGGGGTATGGTGGTAGCTGACAAAATGATGTAAAAGTTCACTCTGTTCTTCCTGTTCAAATATGCATGTCAAGAAAAAAAAAGATCATCTTTCACCTCTTTTCCAAATCAAGAAAAAAAAAGAATATTTACTTTATTTTAGTGAAAGGTTACATATGTTCTAATAGAGCATTACAACTCAGATGTATGCTTGAAACTGGCAGACTGCAATCAGTATATGGTTTATAAATTAATGCCTTAAAAATGTGAGTAATCCTTGAGTTTCTACAGAACTGCTGAACATTTTTCAAAAACCTCATTCAGTGGCATACTTGAGCCTTATTCCCAGATGCAGATTAAGTTATTTGAAAAAATGATGTCTTAATATAGGCAGAGTTTAGCTGAGCACATGCTTCATGGGGAACAGGAATTGCAGTGGTACCGAACTCTGAGAGGTGTCTTTATGACCCTGTATACCAGTGTGAATAATTTATTTGATATGCAGTTAAGGGTACCCAAATATTGTCTCATTTAGGAAGGAATTGTGGCCTAAAACTGTGCTGTAGCAGGTGGATTGAGTTGGTGACAATTCGCATAAGCTCAGATATGAGAGCATCTTCATCTTTGTTTGAGCTGCTAAGTCTGTGTGCATCTGTGCTACCTGTCTACTGGACAGGCTGTGACTGAGCGCGTTTCAGGAACTTGTCTAATGGTGCTTATATTTTTAGGTAGGTTTATAGAAGGGACCAGGCTGCATAGAGACAGCTGAGAGGTCTTTGAGCCTGGAGAAGAAGCTGCAAGTTTAGGGAACAATCCTAACAAACATTGGAATCAAAGTAAATGGCAACAACAGGGACTGTAGATCAGATGGCTTGAAATACAGAGATGCTTTTCCAAATCTAGTATTAAATATTGATGTTCTATAACTTCCTTAGAGTAGTTTATAGTATATTTTTTCTCCTGTTTGTCAGTCCAAGAAATTAATGGCACTAACACCAACATTGCCCAGCCAAATATCTCTCACTGCCTTGCCATCTGTATCATGTCCTGACAGAACACATGCTGTTCCAATTCGCTAAATTGACCTCACTTGCTCTTTGTCAGAACTACTTTGCTTGCGTCACTATCAAGATGTCTCTTTTTATGTGGTGTGTCCAGTTGGGTGTGTTGCATTGTATAATGATAATTGTGTCCCACCCACTCCACCTCCCTGCCTCCCGAAATCTGGCATATACTCTGAGTAAGTGTTTTGGAGGTGACATAAGGCAGAAATAAAACTGAGAAAGCAGGGGAGGCTCACAGCAGATCGGCTCATAGCTTGGCTAAGACTGAGACATATTTGAGGGGAGCCTGACCAGCAAAAAATAAAACCTTGGCCACAGTGACCACATTCCAACCATAAGCAAATTCTGGGTGATCTCAGCACCCTGTGGCACGTGGGAATATGCTGCCTGTAAGCAGGAGGATGTTGGCAGTGATGCAGACAGGTTTCATAATCCTCAGGGAGGCTGTGACAAGTTGTGTTTGGTCCCAGATCTCTGATGAGGTAGACAAAAGATAATTTCCCCTCAGGCTTCCTGTTATTTGAGCTTCTCTGTCAAACTGTTTTTGGAGTTGTTACCTTTTGGGATGTAAAGCATGGTGGACCTGCACAGTGGGAGAACAGAATGCAGAGACCTTAAGACACCTAGCACCTGATAGCCTCCACTCGTAATTGCATAGATTATGGAAAATAGCCAGGTCTGGGTATAAGTAGAAAAGCAAGTAAAGTGTTGGTGTAAAGAATTAGCCTTTTTTATGGTCTCTTCTTCTGCTGGACCCCCCTTTTGGCTCTATGCAATTCCAACAGAATCACTTGGTGGAGACACTGAGTGTCCCCACTCCCCTGTGCTCAGCTTGCCCTCTGGGTTTGCAGTAGCTACCAAGTCAAGTAGGGCTGCTGCTCTGGAAGCAGCGGTGGGTAAAGTGAGCTTCACAGGGAACTGTTAGAATTTCTTTGTTTGATGGAAAAAAATGTAAGCATTAAAGAAGCAGAGTTCAGATAAGGTCTTCTGCATATTGTAAGCATGAGGTCTTTGCTAGGAAGAATTTAAAAGGTTGGACATACAGGATTTGGATGTGAGTTTTCTGATACTAAGGAATAACAAACTGGAGTTAATTATTTGATTTCCTGGAAGTTCTGTCAAGGTTCAGTGAACATTCATATTTAACTAGTCAGCTTACTCAATTATATATTGTTGGGTTTGTTTTTTGTTTTTTTTTTCAGTAGAGAATTACGAATTTAGTTATTGCCTATTTTTACTATCTGGGTTTCTGTACATATAATGTCTGCTTATGCTACATTTGATCATGTGGTCACCTGAGGCTGTACATTTGTTCATCTATATTAAATTGTTCAAATACTTTATAGGAGACTAATATGTTAAAAATTCCCTTTTTTACTTCAATTAATGTAATATATTATGCATATTGTGATTACTTGTGCATGGTCATTCTTTCTGAGGAAACCCTATCAAATGCCATCTTTATCAGCATATATTTTCAATCCTGCTGTAAGCAGTGACAGTCCCCTTGTGAAAAATATTTGATAGGAAAAAAGGTTTCAGTAGTAAGTTTTAGTTGCATCTCTAGTTTCCTTAACCAGCACTTCTGTAAGTAATGAAGAAGGAACAGTCTGTGTTTCATTAATATTAAGAAAAAAGCAAAGCAAAGACTAGCAGAAAGAGCAAATGCATAGGAATTTCTACAATGTAAAATACTTTATTCCCCTGATTTTAGTGTGATATTGTAAATTCGGTTGTCATAAGCTCTGTTTTCATTTCTTCAGATATCTTGAATGAACTCTTCCAGAGGGAGAACCGTGTGCTGCATTATTGGACCATGCGTAAAAGACGTCTTGATCAATGTCAACAGTATGTGGTGTTTGAAAGAAGTGCCAAACAGGTGAGGGTTTCATATGAAAATCCTCTTTGGTGTGATCAAGGGTTGACATACTCTGTCTTCTCACAGTAACAAATTTGTCATTGACTTTAATATTTCAAAGGGCTAAAACATCAGATAAAAGTAGCAAATTGAATTCTTTGCCTTCCGTTTAATACAGAACAACTAAATTCGGTGTGGCAGTGTGTCTGTAACTGTTGTAACTTAAAGGTGATGTTTTGCTTCTGCCAGCTTCATCTGGTACTGGCAAATCTAATTTCTGCAAGCTTGTGTTTGACAAATTGTTATGCTTGTTAACTTTTACACACACACCTAATTTGTCTGGGGAAATTACAGGCAGCAGCATTTTTCTCAGATGTTGGAGGAAAAATATCTAATTAAGTTGATTGGCAGTTCTAGAAATCTGACAAGTTGGATAATTCATTAAACAATAATAACTGAATTACTCTGGTTTTTCAGTTCTTTGTGTATTTGGTTTCATGGCTTCCTGCATGATAGATCCACCTCTTGGTATTTTGTTGAGTTTATCAGTCTGGAAAGAACTATTAAGTAATTCACTTAATTAGTAACTTCACTAATCAAAACATGTACCTTAAAAATAAGTAGGGGATTCAAGGCAGAAGTGGTAAGTGGATTAATCTGTGATGGTTCTTTACTTTTTTTTTTTTTAAACTGGTTATAAGACAAAGAAAGGGAGCTATCTGTTCCTGTTCTGTGGAAAAGGACACAATGCCCATAGTGTAAAATACAGTCAGATCCTCTTTAAAGGGCTCAAAACCCTAATTTTTTATTTCTTTCTGACAGCTAATTTAGACAAAAGTTTAAATGCTGTTCATTTGGTTTACTCTCTTGGAAGAATTCTCAAGTCTGCCTTTCATGCTTTCACAAAGACATTAATGCAAGATGTATCTTGGAGTGAATTTGAAGTCTGATACTTCTTTAAACAATACCACCATCCCTTCCCTGCCCCCCTGCCTCAGTTTTGAATAACCTTAACTTAGACCTCTGACAAGCACATGATCTACTTGTTTTTGTATAGAGATTGCTAACTAGCAGTCAAACACTGGAGATAAAGATCTGTCAGCATTTTCATTGTAAATCCCATTTTCCAGCAATCACCAGTTCAGTCATCAAAAAGCAAAGCGAACCAAACCATATATGGGACTCCACAGTGATTAGCCAAAAAAAATGGAAATGTTGCTCTCTTCATTTAGATGTCTTTTTGGAATTTGGAAGAGCCTGTTCTTTGTGCTTTCAGAACCTGATGCCCTTGTGATGGAAAAGATACCATAGTAGTTTGCAAGGACAAAGCTAGATTCTCAAATCTTTACAAAGTTAAGGGCTTAGCTGATCCCTAAACTGATTTCTCCAGTTCTTTCAGTGATACCTCAGCTGAAATGAAAGCTGATCTAAACTGTAGGAATTAAGATCAAGTCTGACTCTCTGTCATACTGTGCCTCTAGAGAGCTGCCAGCAAGTTACGAAGAGACACCATTTCATTCTCATGGCAGGGGGATTGGAACTCTATACATGATTTTTGAGTTCTCTTCCAACCCACACCATTCTGTGATTTGGGGAGGGGCAGTTTTTTGTTTATCATTCATTCCAGCATTGTGTAATAAACACATGAAAAAATGCAGAGGTTAAAAAGTTAAAAGCGATAAGTATTAAATGTTGTTGGTAATATCAGTAGTAGCCATGCTGCGCCTGTCCATGTCAGTTTTCACTTGCAAAGATTGACATTAGAATGACAATGCATGTCACAGAGGTGGTTGGTTGAAATGCTGCTTTTTTGACAGAAGTCCAAGAGTTGT
The DNA here is from genome assembly GCA_013397315.1 of Donacobius atricapilla. NCBI lineage: Eukaryota > Metazoa > Chordata > Aves > Passeriformes > Mimidae > Donacobius > Donacobius atricapilla. The sequence continues at coordinate 174,527 of WBMY01004600.1, forward strand.
TGGTTTGTTTCCATCAGCAATTTTTAAAAATATAGACCCGTCTCATCAGGCTTGCACCTGCACTAGTATGTGACTAAGAAACTGGCATCCTGGCATTCACATTCAGTGTTGAATTTTGAAGGCTTCCTACTCACTTCAGGTTTTGCACCAAGAAGGAAAAGCATTTGAAGTGGAAGTACAAGAATCAACACTGTCTCATCACAGCTTTGAGGAGCTTAAATCATAGGTGGAATTATAATACAGACAGTGCATTTTCTGATTCAGTGTAAGGTTACGTGTGTAAAACATAGATATCTGCTGTCTACCAAGATAAGTCTTTTCCTGTTCTTGCTCGTATGGATAGATAACACTCATAATTTCAGTTTATCCTTTTAAGGGAAGAGTGGGGACCCACCAGCAATCTACTACTTTTTATTTTGGGGTATTAAATTTTTGTCTAGTGTTCTGTGTATATACTGAAGATACAGAAGATACATATGCATTTAGTAATAAGGTGGTTCTAAGCAAGCTGTATAAAACTCTTTGAATATCTGCTATGGGCTTTGTCAGAAATGAGAAGTTTTTTAAGTTCCCATCCATCTGCCTGCTGCTGTAGGGAGCCTGTATTGAGGGCCGCATAACAGTTGTCAGGTAGATTTTTAATGTTATGCAGCAGTTGGAGATGACTCTTGCTTTTTCCAGGAGCCAGAGATTCCTCACAACCACTGACTTATGCTTAAAAGGGCAGCAGGTAATGTGGGTGAAGCATAGATAATTACATGGATCAGCATTTTTCATAAAAGTGAGCAAGTAAGCTGTCAGGATGTGGAAGGGAAACAATCTTAGTTTGCAGTTCTTCGTACTTGTTTTTTTCTACTTATGCATACGTGAATTGGTGTAACTGAGACATCTCACTGTTCCTTCTCTGCTGCAGGGTTAATTTCTAGGAGGACTGACCACACTTCGTTAAACTGGAATACATGTCAGCAAAAGAGTGAAGTGATAGTTAAATCTTACGTGCTTGGAAAGTTTAGCCTACACACTTGGCAGTCTTATGTACATTTTTATGAATTGGAACATGTATATATCTGAGTAGTGCTGTCCCATGTGGCACCAAAATGTGATTTTTTTTCATTTTCCTCAGTTGGGGAGTATACTACAAAAACTGTGAATACAATTAGTTAGAACCTTTCAATAGTGGACTGTTGTAGTCCTGCAGTAGTGAACTTCCCTGTGTGTTCGGATTCATACGTCATTTTTCATTCTCTAAGGATTGCTTCATAGACTAAGTGAATTATTTCAGAGTTATGAACTATTTGATATTGTAGAGGTGTTAGATGATTGCCACAAGTGACATAGAGCAAAATTCACTGGCCATTTGACTCTGGCCAAACTATATGTGTGAAATACTGATTAGATGGGTTTTATTGCCAAAAATACAGTCCTTTCTCTTACTTTTCTTCATTAATGCTTTATTTAGGCTCTGGAATGGATTCATGACAATGGAGAGTTTTATTTATCCACACATACTTCCACTGGTTCCAGTATCCAGCACACTCAAGAGTTGTTAAAAGAACATGAAGAATTTCAGATCACAGCAAAGGTAAAATAGATTTTAAAAATTATCACAAAATACTTAGAGTTGGAAGGAAACTTGGGAGATCAGTTAGTTCAATTGCCCTGCCAAGGCAGGGTCCCCAAGAGCAGGTTACACAGGAATGTGTCCAGATGGGTTGTTTTGAACATCTTCACAGAGGGAGACTCCATGACATCCCTGGGCAGCCTGTTCAGTGGTCTGCCACCCTCAACGCAAAGTAGTTCTTCCTCATGTTGAGATGGAACTTCTTGTGGTTTTAGTTTATGGCCGTTAGTCCTTGTCCTGTCACTGGGCATCACTGAAGGGTCTGGCACCATCCTCCTGACAGCTGCCTTTGCGATATCTTATATTTTGGTGCGATCCACTCTCACTCTTCTCCAGACTAAATGGGCCCAGCTCCCTCCTTCTCTCCTCATTAGATAGATGCTCCCAAACCATCTTTGTGTTGCTCTGCTGGACACTGTCCATTAGCTCCTTGTCTTTCCTGAAATCTGAAACCAGAATTGAAGACAATACTCCAGATGTGGCCTCATTAGGGTCAATTAGAGGGTCAGGATCACCTCTCTCGACCTTCTGGCCACACTTTTCCTGATGTACGCCAGGATACTGTAAGCCCTCCTGTCCACGAGGGCACTGCAGGCTCATGCTCATCTGCCAAGACTCGCAGCTCCTTCTCCACAGAGCTGTTACCTAGCAGATCAGCCAACAACCTGTGCTGGTACTTGGGGTTATTGCCCCCAAGTTGCAGGACCCTGCCTTTGCCCCTGTTGAACTTCATTAGATTCCTCTGCCCAACTCCCCAGCCTGTCAAGGTCCCCCTGAGGCAGCACAGCCAGTCCCCCCAATTTCATATCATCAACAAACTTGGTAAGGGTGCACTCTATTCCTTCATCCAGGTTTGTTGATAAACAAATTGAATACAAGTTGAATTATGTAAGAATTGGAACAAAATAAAACAACCAAATAGCCCCTGCCCATCAAAAAATCCCCCAAGGATGCATCCATCAAGATTTGTTTACTTGCAGTGGCTTTCTGTCTGTATTTCTGCTGAGAATAGAATAAACCAGAAGATAATCAGCAGATACTCATTTTTACCAGAGCTCCATGAGCCCTATGTGCTGTTCATTTCTCATGACAAAATCGCAGTGAGGTAGCTTAAAAATGTTTTCAATACCTACAAACCTTTCAGGGCCTTTGAATTCCACTTTCCTATCTTCATGATTGTGGATTACTGAATGTTCATTTAGGATATAAAATACAACAAGCTGTATTATTATTCAGCTTCTTATTATCAATTAGAAGACAATAGAAAAAAATAAAGCTTCATTTGTTATGTAACTTAAAGTATTCTGTGAATCTGCTGTAAACCTTTTTGAGTTAGGCAGTACAATGTAATTCTGCATCTCTGGAGGCCTTTACAGAGATGCAGATGTCACTCCTGAGGCTTACCAGTTATCATGTGTGAAAGACAGACAACCAGTGCATGACTGTAGTACCTGAGTTTGTAGCCTTGTCTGTCTCTCTGTTTTGTTTTGCCACCTGTTCAAACTGACACCTTTTTTTCCCTCTGCCTCTCCAACCTTCACAGAGAAATAATAGAGCCCAGGAAAGTAAGCAAGTGTTCATTTGTCTGAAGGATCACCTCAGAACAGACTTGGAAATGGAGTTGATCAGGGGACATGTGGGAAGGGAGAAAAGAAAATCCAGAAAGAACAGAGATCACTTTTGATGTTCAAAGCTGGATTTTCTCGTGTCTGAGCTTTGCTCCAGACTTTGATTTGCTGGATCCCTTCGAGTATGCAGAGCACCACTGCTCTTCCTTATTTCCTCTGTCAGCCTGCAGATGACAGTGGTGCCCCTTTTGAAAAGAAGTTGTTTTTATCACTCCCTTGGCATTCTGCTACCTGTTGGGAGTATATGTTAGCTCTTGCTAATTCCATACTGAAAAGAAATATTTGGGTGAGGGACCATTAGGGAACAAAAAGAATTAAAAAAGGACAAACTTGATTTTTTCAATAATATAAGAGTCAAGTGCTGAGTGCCTAATTCGTTAAGAAAATGCAAGTTTTTCCTGGGCATTGGTCTGTGTTCAGCTAGCAAGGGTCCTGACAGTACACTTCACTTGTGACAGAGAGAGAGGTGGATGTATAAACTCATCCATTGTGGATGGTTTATGGTTTACATAAAAGGAAGTGCATAGTCTTAGGCAGCTTGTCATTTGGGAAAAGTACTTATAGATTTGGTGATCACTACTTGTTCTCATAGCTTCTCTCAAACAACTCTGTGCCAACAAAGCATAATATAGAAAAAAATTAACGAATGTAGTCTTAATCCATGAAAGAGTAAAGTATATAACAAGACCTACTTCCGTCTCAGCATTTCAGTGGTGCCTAAAGGATGTAGATTTTTGAGACTGTGGGCCAGGTCCAATACCAGTGCTTCAGTGGTAATGAATAAAGTACCCTCTTTGGCATCAAAATGCCTTTGTATTGATGCAAGAGTACCCATGTTGAAAGGCTTGCCTAGCAGAATTTAAGGTTCTGAATCTCTGAGAGTCTCTGGGTTATACATGAAGCACATTTTTCAAAGAAAAATAAGCAATCTGCTTCTAGTCGTGTTATAATAAAGCCCAAGGAAACCTACATTAGCTTTGTGCTATTTTTATTAAGTAAAAGTTATCTGTTTAAAGGAGTTCTGGGAAGAGAGTGGAGGAAGGTAGCTCCTCAGTTCCTTTTCTGATAGCACTTAGTAGCAGTTTAGCAAAATGACCCCCTGCATGACAGGTAGAGCTTGTAACTGTTCGATATTTTCCTGTTTTCATAGCAAACCAAAGAGAGGGTGAAGTTGTTGATACAGCTGGCTGATGGCTTTTGTGAAAAAGGGCATGCTCATGCAACAGAGATTAAAAAATGTGTCACAGCAGTGGATAAGAGGTACAGAGACTTTTCCCTGCGCATGGAGAAATACAGGACCTCTTTAGAGAAAGCTCTGGGTATTTCCTCTGATTCCAATAAATCGGTAAGAGAAATTTGAGTGTGATGACAGACAGACAAGCTTTACTTGCATTTGATTTAGCTACCTTTTTCTCCTGCCTCCTTCCTTAATCAATTCTTCCTTTCTTTAATAAAGAGCAAAAGCTTGCAGCTGGATATAATCCCAGCCAGTGTCCCTGGGTCAGAGGTGAAACTGCGCGATGCTGCTCATGAGCTTAACGAAGAAAAACGAAAGTCTGCCCGCAGGAAAGAGTAATACATTTATTTATTTTTTTAATCACTGAGAATGCATAAGTCAATCCTGATAATGAAACAACTGTCATGGCTTGTCTGGCAGCTTAGAAATCATATAATTGGTAAAAAGAGAGTAGATACTACTCTGTATCTCCTATTGTCATTTATTGACATGCTTGTTCCTACAGGTAATTCTAGCATAACAGAATCTTAAACTTTCAAAACTGTTAGACTTCTTTTAAAATGCTTTTTTCCTTCATAGAAATAATGTGAAATGAATGTGTAAGGGGAGAAAGCAAGACAAGAGTTAAATTACTATAGCAGTGAAGTGTTAGAGAAAAAATTCTATCTCCATTTCTTTTTATCCTGGTTAGTAATGGAGAGATGTTACCTCTTAGGTTTCCTTCCTCTGTTGTCTCTCTTCGCATTTCAGTTCTCAGATTTTTCTTGCTGCATTAGAAAAGCAAAAGCTGATGAGAAGAAAGATGTATTCTGGTTATTTATGCATTCATAGTGATCTAACAGACTGAGATCTGATTTTTCTTTCTGTTGTCACCTAAGGTTCATTATGGCTGAGCTAATTCAGACAGAAAAGGCTTACGTAAGAGACCTCCGGGAATGCATGGATGTGAGTTTTGTTTTATTCACTAATCTTTGGAGGCAGGATTCAATCGTTGCTTTCTGTTTTCTTTCTGGTTTCAACAGCTGAACATGATTGGTTTGGAATCATAGAACCAAATGAAGTAATTTTACTACTGTTAAGAAGAAACTTAAAATTGCATCGGATAACAGCCCTTTCAGAATTCACCCTATATGTTTTGCTTTTTTCAGTACTGAGTTTCAGTATTTGTTCCTTTCTCAATTCGTAATCGTGTGTGGGATTTTTCTTTTAGAGAGAGGAGGGAAAAAGGAGGAGTTTACTTTATTTGCTTTGCTAGCAATAGAGGACAGCTTGTGCTAATTCTCTTATTATGTGTATCACATGTTCCGCTACTAGCTGACTTTTTGAATAGAAATTCAGTGAGATTCCATGGAAAAATGCCCAGTAATTGTTATGCTGAAGCAACTAAGATTCAGTAGTAGCTGTTGCACAAAGCATGAGCTTCTAGACTGCAGACATGACCTTGATAAGGAATATCCTGAAGCATTAGAGGTTGTCAAGAACACTATGCATTTTAAATTATGAAGTCTCAGGGACTATTTTAAATTGTCAGTTTTGGAACTTGTATTTCACTGTCAAAATCACAAGGTATATTTGACACAACAGGCACTGTCACAATTGGAGATGATGCTGCTGTGTGATCTCTGCCTAGTTTCTCTCCAGGAATGCACACTTACAGATACCTGGCTGTGTCTGTTGGGAGTTTATGACCACTTTTCACACTTTTTTTTTTTTTTTTCCTGGGCAGACATATCTATGGGAAATGACAAGTGGAGTCGAGGAGATCCCACCTGGTATTGTAAACAAAGAACACATTATCTTTGGAAACATGCAGGAAATTTATGAGTTCCACAATAAGTGAGTGACTAATCTTCCATTTCCATATTACTGCTAAATCCAAATGATGACCTGAGGGATTTCCTAATGAAAATACTGTGTATATCAATAATAAATGCTTTCCCATTAAAAAAATTTGGAATATTTTCCTCTTGCATTGCTAAATTATTTCAGCTGTTGCTTTTTGCAGAGAGGTAGGTACACCCTTAGAAATTATATTTTTCAGTCTCAGGAATCTTTCAGCATTTAAGAAATTTTTTGGGTACACCAAAATTTTGTTGTAGGTTTATCAGTTGTTCTAAAGAGACGAAAACCACTGAACTCAATAAAATACAAACATAGCACAAACATTAGGGCTCTGTCATTCTCTCAGAACCCTCATTCCTGATATCCAACTGCAGCTGTTGATGGGAAAGAGTACGGCTCACAGCTTTTCTTGGCTCTTTTTAGCTTCTCTGGACATGCTCCAGCATTATTACATTTACTTGAGTACAGAGCATAAATGAGACTTGTCCACTCCATTTCTTCTGAATGGAGTGGTTCCTAAGGGGGGTCTGTGTTCAGAGGTCTTGCTCTGAATCTTCCTTCTTTGTGATTTCCTGGTTGTGTACACATTTGTATCAGGTTATGATTCTTTGAAGTAATAAAATATACCTAGCGTATTCCAGACCCCGATTTTACAGTTCTTTGTATGCTTTTGTTAACTTGACAACTTGAGTATCCAAAAAGCAAGGTTGGGTTTGTTTTTTTTAAATTGAGGTGAAGGCTTTTCTTGAAACTGAAAAAAGGAGGAAACTGTCTTGATAGAGAACAGCAGCAATTACTAAATTTTTGTATATTCTTATGTATTAACTGCATGTCCACTGGTTCAATTTCTGATGTCCTCATCAGAAGTTTTATTGAATTGTATTTGATATTAGTACTTTTATTACACATTTTATCTGTTCTAGTTATCTTTATTTCCTTAACTCATAGATTCGGTATTACAGAAAGTTTTCTAATGGCCTTTGTTCACAGACGATAGATCCAAACAAGTTGCTGTAATGAATATGTTTCATATGCCTTGTACTATTTGTTTCTTTTCTATCCACAGTATATTTCTCAAGGAGTTGGAAAAATATGAACAGTTACCAGAAGATGTTGGACATTGCTTTGTTACTTGGGTAATGAAGTCAGACTTACATTTAGAAGTAGAAAGGGGAGTAGGAGGCATGACAGGATGAATTCATCCCATCAAAAAATCCCTTTTTGATTTGTAAAAAGTACCTCTTCCTTCAAATTTATGTAAAACGTGTGTATCTTTAACTGAGAAAACAACAATTAGGGCACTCCTGTCTGATGCCAGTCCTTAGCTGCTCTTGAAGTGTATGCAAGTTGCCTAAACCAGTGTGCAGATTTGGTTTGTCTTAGCTTTGAATAACCTATTTTTATATACATTGCTGTTGTTTTCAGTCTTACTTGCCTGATGTCTGTTTTTACGCTGCCAGTTTGAGTGGAAATATAATTCTGTACAGCTCAGTTTCTTGATAGGGAAGATAAGCTCTCTGATAATGGTGTAAAAACTTCGAGACAGGAATGATGCTCTCTGATCACCTTTGTAAATTTGCATTTTGTTCTGCAGGCAGACAAGTTCCAGATGTACGTTACCTACTGTAAAAATAAGCCAGATTCCACTCAGCTGATATTGGAACATGCGGGAGCATACTTCGATGTAAGTACATCGTGTCCATCTTAAAAGCACGCCTTGGCTGTTGGACTCAAGTATCTGTGGTTCTGCTGAGTGCCTAATTCGTTAAGAAAATGCAAGTTTCCTGTTAATAACACTGCAATTTATTAAGCTGTCAGCTTAAGAAAATCAATCCTGTATCTCACGTGGTTAACTTCTGTTGCTCATTTGGTGTTACAGAGCTGTCAAATCAGATGTGAAAAGTTGCTGTCAGATATCAGAGCAGTACAGAACTGGAAGGAGGTTCTGGCAGCAGCAACCAAGAGAATCTTCAGCTCACACAAGCACATCCTGCAAATCTTAGCAAACTTTGATGTGCTTAGTTTGCATTGTATGTAATAGAGATAGAAATCTTGGTTAAATTTTTGGAGCACTTTTAAACTTTAACTGCATGTAGTGGTAATTTAGTTCACTGCTGTTATTCAGAAGGGCTGAACCTCCTTATTCAGTTCCATGGTTCCATGGCCTACACACGTAATATTCTGCATAAAAAAGTGACAAAAATGTAGATGTGTTAGAGGTTTTAGGGAGGAATTTTGGACATAGTGAATGAGTTTTGGTTGTACATGTATTAGCAGATGATTCAACTGGAGTGCTCTCTTTTCATTTTTTTTTCCCCAGCTGAGCCACTAGCTGTGTAATGACACCACAATTTTTTTTTAGAATTGTTTGTACAAGTAGAGGGAAGTAGAGGAAATCCCTGAAGCCCTTGGGATTAATCTCAAAAATCTAATCACTGAGGAAATGGGGTTTCTAAACATTGTAAGGCAAAACCTTTCTGTGAAGCCTCCGTTAAGTTTTCAGTGTTTAAAGAAGAGCAGGTAAGTTACAGACAATCAAGTAGATAAGACCAAAAAAAAATTCGAAGAAAAATTTAGTAAATACCATTTTGAAAAATTACACAAGGCTCTGATAAAAATATTAGAAATGAATTCTTGACACCAGGTCCTTTGATCCATCTGTTTTACCACTCTATCCAGAGTTCTCCATCCCCTAATCCACCTGAAGTATATTAGAAGTGTGAAGACTTAATTCTGTGCACAGAGAACTTGAGCACTTCCACTGATGACATCTCTGGTCCATGTGAAAATAGCATGTGTATCCCATTCACTGGAACCACGGTTAGATGGCACACAGCTGTGGGGCATAACTTGCTGTTTGGAATTGCTTGCTTAAAATAAATCCAGTGCTATGATAAATGGCAGACCCTATCAGTGGAGTCCAGCCCCAACCAGTACCTGAAATCTGTAACCATCCTATTTAGCTATCAGATAATTCTGTTTTCCACCTTTATTTTCATGGAGGTAATTCTTTTTTCTATTTTTAAGTGGCTGTTTTCCTTTCAAGTGCTTGGTAGCCTCTTTCCTTCCATCAGAAACTGTTACTCGGTGCTCCCTCTGGTGGGGATGAGGCCGTCTGTGGCTGTTGGCACTGAAATAACAGGGGATGCTGAGAAACCTCCGCCTCAGCCTTCCCTGCTCTTCCCAGAGGTGCTCCTGCCTCTGCCCAGGAACACTGGAGTGTGAGGGATTTTCCTCTCTTGCAAGTAGCAGAAGAAGTACAGATCTTAATGTTTTTAAAAAAGGTGTTGCTACACGTTCTGTATCCCTAGTTGTTACTCTTTGCTTTTAGGTTCGTTGAAACATTTCACAGAGGTAACCATCTTCTGTTTGTATCAAGTGTGCAGGAAGATGCACAGCGTAATGATTAATTGTGCCTGGAATATCTGGTCATCCTGGTTTTCGGTTTTTTTTTCCTGCTAAAATAGAATTTGTAGTTAATATATATTATTTCATATCCCTCAAAACAATTCATATCTGAGTTTTGGTGCTCACAGTCCTCAAATGTTTGCTTTTTCCACGTTAGGAGATACAACAACGACATGGACTGGCCAACTCTATCTCCTCTTACCTTATCAAACCTGTCCAAAGGATAACAAAATACCAGCTTCTTTTAAAGGTCAGTATTAATTCAAGGTTTTCCATCTAATTCTGCTGGTCATAAGAAGACAAAGCTCTTACTGAAATCAGGACAGTTGTTCTACCCTGCTCTCTGAGATTCCAGCATCTTGGGCAACTGCAAATACTGCTGCAAAATTTCAACTGAAAATGAAAGAAGGCATAAACTAGCAACTTTTTGTCCAGATTTCTGCAAACCAAAAAAAGATACCTGTCTACTGATGTTTACTTAGAAAATATAATTTGCATTTCCAGGGTAAAAAAGTAATTCATGGCTGTATGGCTATAAAAACATTTTTGTAATGGTTTCTACACCAAATTTTGCAAGCCATTAGCTAAGGTGATGGTATTAAATACTGTGAAATAGATAATAATATATTTATTTTTATATAAAACTGTAATATAAAGTACCTGTAAGACATATAAATATGTGTGTGTATCAGTAAATATTTATACATAGTGACTATACCTGTAGAGCTGTTGCACAAAGAGTTGTTATTTGTAGTGTTGCCTGGAAATGTCAAGTAAATAGGGGTTGTTAAAATAAGCACAACTTTTGAAACCTTGTAGTTAGAGCTTTCACTCAGTGGACAGATGTCTTCTCAAGTGAGCAGCTGCGTTCTTAGACTGTGCTGGGTCTCTGTTAGGTGGCAATGCTTGTTTTGTTGTAGCAGCCAACAAAAGCACAGTAACTGATCTGTGTATCCCTTTTTCTACTTGAGAACAGCTATGTCTGATTGCTTTTGAAATTTCTGAAAAACATTAGAGGCTTTTTGAGGTCACATTGGGTGGAAACAAATCTGTAATTTTTGACTGAAGTTTATTGTCTGTTTTCCACTTGCAAGGAGTTGCAACTTCGTCAAATTATAATTACAGAAATACTCTAGGCTGTGCTGTTTCAGAAATTTTCAGGTATTAATTCCAACAATTATTATTATTTTTAGTATTTATATGCTTTAATCTGCTACTTTATTGAAGTGGTGGGATGGATTGGTTTCACCAGTGTCTGCAGAGCCAGATATCTTTGCTATGTGGTAAAATGGATTTCTCTGGTAATTGCTGGGTTTCTGGGTTATCTTTCCTTTTTTTCCCTTTTTTCCTTTTTCCTTTTTTTTTTCTTTTTCTTTTTTCTTTTTTCTTTTTTTCTTTTTTTTTCTTTTTTTTTCTTTTCTTTTTTCTTTTCTTTTCTTTTTTCTTTTCTTTTTTCTTTTCTTTTTTCTTTTCTTTTTTCTTTCTTTTTTCTTTTTTCTTTTTTCTTTTTTCTTTTTTCTTTTCTTTCTTTTTTCTTTTTTCTTTTTTCTTTTTTTCTTTTTTTCTTTTTTCTTTTTTCTTTTTTCTTTTCTTTTTTCTTTTCTTTTTCTTTTTTCTTTTTTCTTTTTTCTTTTTTTCTTTCTTTTTTTCTTTTTTCTTTTTTCTTTTTTCTTTTTTCTTTTTTCTTTTTTCTTTTTTCTTTTTTTCTTTTTTTTCTTTTTTTCTTTTCAATAAAAAGAGAGAGATGTATAGCATGGTAGGATGGTGGGTGGCATGGCAGCTTTTTCTTCCACATAGTATTGAAGCTGCTCATTTTCTGTGCCTTTGAGGGATATTTAGTTACTCTCACTGTTCTGTGGAGTTGCCATGCAAAATTTAGGTATGATCATGTAATGTTTTGCTATGATGGTGGTATTGTCAGTTGAAAAAAAATAATGTAATGATCATAATAGCAGAAGTCACATGGCTTTCCCTTTAAAAAAGGGAAAGGAATTTAACCTGAGGGAATGAATTAAGTGGGCCTTTTGAATAAAGGAAGGAACATAATATGCCCTTTTGGTTACATAACCTACATTTTATCTTGATACTGTTCGAATGCTTAAAGGCTGTGAGGAAATTTGAATATCAGCTCAAATGCTGTTATGTTAAATCTGTGGGATGTTGAATGGGCAGAGAACTGTATTGCCCTAAATTCTACTTCAGCACTTCAGCACGTTCAATTCTCTAACTTCTGTCCATTGCTTAATGCTTCTTGGTATTGAAAAGTTTTGTTTTAACTATGTGAACACAGAATAGTCATTCATGGAATACTTACAATATATCAGTATAAATTCTCTTTATTAGCAGTTGTACAGAGCAGTTGTTTGGTGCCATGGAGCAATGACTGGCATGGGAGGCGGGAGGAGTCCTTTTGTGCAGCCCTGCTTTCCCCCATCTTCATGACCTGGCAGCTGAATTGTTCTGGGCCTTGATGTAGCGCAGCATCTGATGACTGTGTCTGTGCTTATCAAAAGAAGCTTTTTCTTAATGTCTAAAAGATTTCTTATTAAGCAGATAAACCCGTTTAAATTAGAAGTGGTTAACTGATAGCTTGAGCTGCTCCTTGAAGAACTGATCGTGATAGAAACAAAGTACCCTATCATGTGACTGGCAGAGTAAGAAGTTCAAAAAGATTTTATGTGTCAAAAATGATTTTTGGTTTGTTAGAACTACTCTTTGGTTTTCTGTCATATTAGCGTAGAAATAAATGATGGAGAGTCATTTTGTCTGCTTGTCTTTTGCAGGAGCTGCTCACGTGCTGTGAAGAAGGTAAAGGTGAGATTAAGGATGGCCTGGAGGTGATGCTTAGTGTGCCAAAGCGAGCCAATGATGCCATGCACCTCAGCATGCTGGAAGGTAGGATTCAAGCTGCCTTTCCAATTCATTGGGTGCTGAAGATAAACTTTGTTTTGTGAACATGTTCTTTTCTCTGGGTTTGTATTTTTTCTACCATTTTTTCAAATTTATTTAGGAAAAGTATTGTTACAGACAGCTGGTAGAGTTTTATTAATTTTTTAAGTGTTCTTTCACCTTGATCTATAGTTGTGCCACTGCAGACTTAAAAAACGTGCAGGCTAATGAAGTAGTCCACTACTCACCCAAAATGCAATGGGTGACTGGTCAAGTATGCTGGCTTTGGCTGCATTCTCCAATCAGTATCCTTAGCTTGTTTGTATGAGGTACATAAGTGTATTATTGGTGATTTTGCTGATTTATGTATCAAATAATTGTCTCCAAGAAGTTTGTCTTTTTCACATCTGTTTGCTGCCTGTTCCATAACAGATTTCTGGTTGACATGAAATCTATCTTCCGGCAGTAAAATGTCAGCATAAGCCAATTTAGCCCAAGCTTAAGCCAGCATAATCATGTTCATGGCAGACAGTGGAGGTTGGATGTAATGCATTTGTGCTTAGAACAACTTCCTGCCAAAATCTGTTTTGCAATTGGCACGTTACATGTTATAATGGTGCAATCATACATTTAGTAATAGAAGTGTTTTTCCTGGACGTTTAAATTTTTTGAGAAAAAAGCAGGGCCCTCTTACCATATGGTTGCTGAATAAATACTGTTAAGTGCTGCTGGTCAATATACCTTTTCTCCCCCTCTGCCTTCTAGTAGTAGCATGCAGCTTGTTGTGGAATTTCCAGTACTGTGCTTGTTACTGTACCATTTGCCTTGGTTTGACATGTGATCCCTGATTGTATGAATGTTCTGAATCATATCTGTTCCTTGATTTAAACAGTAAGGATGTTGGTCAGTTTACAGGATCAGTTCCAAATGCTCGTTCATGAGGTGGTCTCAGTATAAAGGCTGATCAGCTTTGGTAATAATCTTTTAACACTGGAAATGTGACTCTGGAGAATATCCTAATCCTTTACATAAGTTGGTTTTACAACAGATCTTGCGTGCATTGTTGAGTCATCCCATGTTGGACAAGTATAGTAAGTGAGCACATTTCCTCTTTATGTCTCTGGAGGATTTTGAATGAACATCCTGGCGGAACTTGCCTCTGATCCTCTCCATACTGTTGCCCTGTTCAGAACGTGAGAACTGGCAAGCAGTATCTATTTAAAATACGTTTTGATACCACTCAGAAGAGTATGGCCAACAATTTTTGTTATCCTCCCAACTCTAAAGCTGTGTATTAAACTGGGAGAGCATGGTACCATTAAAAGGGAAGTAAAATTCTTGGTATTCTCTGACTTCATCTTTTTTTCATTATGTCTCAATACAAGTGATCCAGCTGGTAATTACTTTACTGTGGATCAATTCTGGCATGACCAATGGCAGGCTGATTGTATGCCAACACCTCCAAGCTGCCACATTTTTCCATCCCCAGTTGGAACACGTTTCTGTGCTTGTTGCCCACATGGTAGGGAAGATTTACCTCCAGAAAAGGTGGCATTTGGGAGCTTGCCACTCTCAGAAGAACCTGATGTACTCTGTGTCTTTGCAAGTTGCTTACTTTCTACAATGGCAAAAAGCTCATAAGAGAAATCATTTTCATCACAGAAGAGGTTACCAGAAGCTGACAAAGACAGATTTGTAACTTGTTGGTAAAATACTGCCAGAAGGGCTGATTAAGTTCTTAACAGTTGGATGTCTAAATTTAGAGGTACATTTGAGCTGCAGTTACATTTAGTATATTGCAGTGTTAAAATCAAGTCTTGTTTTAAGTATTGTTTTCTTGGAATCTCATCTTTTGGAAGTTGTGTCAAGGAGAAAACAGTCATACCGTTTAATGAACAGAAGCTGTGCTTTTTACATTACTTGTATTACCAAGTATCTTTCACTCTGTTTTTAGGCTTTGATGAAAATATAGAATCTCAGGGAGAGCTCATCCTTCAAGAATCCTTCCAAGTGTGGGACCCAAAAACTCTGATTCGAAAGGGAAGAGAAAGGCACCTTTTCCTTTTTGAGATGTCCTTGGTTTTCAGTAAAGAAGTAAAGGACTCGAGCGGAAGGAGCAAGTACATTTACAAGAGCAAACTGTTTGTAAGTGTTGGAGAACAACTCATCATATTTACAAAACTGTCTACTTTAGGCTTCAGCTAAGCTCAGGTGATTTAAGTGTGCCTGAAAAACTTGAACAACTGTTACAGAGCAATGAAAGAACAGCCTTGGAATTATAGATGGCATCTTGCAACTTTGGTGCTTTGTCTTGCTTTTGAGGTGAAAGGATAGGCTCAAAGCAACTGACATGAAGGGTACATGTCAGTCTAGGTGTGTCAGGTCAAATGAAAATCAATACTGGGCTGGACTGGTTTAGTCTTAGTTAGGTGTTGTTTGTAGATTCTTTAATGCTTATTTTTATAAAGCAGAAGAATGGAAGGAGTTGATGAGCTGCCTTCATCTTTCTTGTTTACTATTGCTATTAAGGATTTATTTCAGTGGATATTCTACACCTACTGATTGGGGAGGGCAAGAACTTTGTTTTGGAAAAGTTAATTCCAGAATGTTCGCTGAGACCAGTAGCCTTACAATAAAATTCTACAAATAGAATTACACTACTTATGGTGTACTGAAAGGATGTAAAGGTGGAAATGTTTTTCTTCCCATAGAAAAACCCAACAAAAAACAACACCAAACACACACGCAAAAAAAAACCCCAAAACAAAACAAAAAATCCCAAAACCTCCACTCACGCTTTTCTTATCTCTAGCATTTATGCTTTACAAAACTCGGGAATTCACATCATTACCTTCTTATCTTGTTGGGTGACTTATGTGAGAGCAGTATTCACTCTCCATAAATTTAGGTAGCCAAGTGGCAAGACCATCTCCCATGGCTTGTTCTGCATCTGTCGAAGGCAAGAATAACTTTTATACCAAATAGTTCAGAGCAAGTACTTGAAATTACTTCTCAGAATCACACTCTAGAAAACATTCGTGTATTGATCCTACTGGGATATAAAACTAAGTCCATGTGGTATAAATACTGAGTCTTTTCTCTGTGCTTCTGTTCCTTCTCCTTCATTCATTCCCTCTTCTCTCTTCTGTGTTCAAACTGGTAAAACAGGTTGGTGAAAAAAAAACCCTCTTTTTTCCCATATCTTTCTTTGCATATTCTGTCACTTCATTTCCAACATTTGCTTTCCTTCCTGATGCTAAATTGCTAGCAGGTAACACAGCTGCAGCTGTTTGTTGATCACACCTTTCTTTGTTGCTCTTAAGAACCCAAAATAAAAAAAAAAAATGCAGGCGTGTTGGAGAATATTAATAGCTGCCAAGGAATTATGTGGGAGAGGCGAGAGAACTGAAAAAAATCAGTCCTGTAAAATTGTCATGTTTGTTCCTCTGGCAGGAATTTAGTAATAGCCTAAGGTCTTAGAGAAGCTGATGGAAATCTTGAAGGCTCATATTGTACCTAATTTTTAAAATACAAGGATTCTTTTTGTTGTCATATTCTATCTGGTAAAATATCCTGTAGTGCAGCTTACTATTACAGCAGCTCTTACAGTTTGATCTTTAGAAAACGCATGTGTTGAAAGCATGCATGTTGATTTGAGCTGAAGATCTTTTTTGTATGCTATCCTGTGACTTCTGGAAGGTGGCTTTACAAAAATGAGGTCCTTCTCTTTGCTTTGGGCATGCTGACCATCAGGGTTTCCCCAGCACAGGTGTGTGTGTGCATAAAAAGTGGCAGAATGTGTTAATGAACTCCTTTGGCAAGAGAGTAAGCGTCCAAGAGCAAGTGCCTGAGGAGGGCTGTGGGAAAAAAGGCAAGCAGGCATTACTCTGACAGAACACTCTCCCAGTCACCAGTAACTGGCTGTTTGGGAGCTCCCTCACCTCAATATGGTTTCCATGCATCTGGTAACCCACAATGATTTCTTTCCTGTGAGCCTCATGCGGACTTCTAGCATTGCCAGTGTCCTTTGCAGAGAGCCATGTTGCGCAGCTGCATATTGGGCAAAGACAGTTGTATGTGGAAGATAGATGTTGGGATGGGATTATTTTAAAAGAAAAAAAAAAACCAGAAAAGCTTTCACCCACCAAAACAAACAAACAAAAAAAAAATCAGCAAGCTGGCATCCAAGTGAGACAAGAAAACAAATACCTTTGCTCAGGTATTGGGTATCCAGCATCTCCTGTTTTGAAGTGTGTATATGCTAATGATGATGTGTATGAAGGGAAAAACACAGCTTCTAATCATGTGAGAATACTTAGCAGCTGCTGGGGAGTGAGGGTTCTTTTAATTTGAGCTGTATTTCTTAGTTTGTGAATTTTTTTGGAACAGAGCCTGTATGAATTGTTTAAAGTGGAAGCCAATTCACGTGAGTGAGATGTTATTCCAGTCAGAAAGTGAAAACATTTTGGATGATAATTAGCTATTAAGGTCTGACATTAGAACATTCCCAAAGACTGGTTGCTCATGTAGTTGTCTCACAAAATTCTCGAGGGACTGCATTTCTGAATTACTTCATCTGTTTCAGAGGGAAGGAAACACACTAGGAAAGGCTTATTTGACAGAAACTAAACTAGAGTTTTAGAAGATTTCAAAAGAATTCTTGAGTATATCTTATCTGAGAGAAAGCTTAAAAATCAGTAAATAGTGTTATTCAATGGAAATGAACAGGGAGAGAAGCCAAAACTTACTTTTAGCCAAGAATCTTCTTTTGAGTTATAAGGCTTTTACTGTAAAGTCCAAATTAAAATAAGCGATTCAGTATTCAGATTATAAGTGTTATTGTTTAATGCCACTTTATGGAAAAGACTGTTAAGCTTGCAGTTCCTGCATTTTTGAAGAGACCTCACCACTGCCACCAGAATAAAGGATTCTCTCTAGCATATGAGTTAGCCTTAAATTTCTGAAAATCTCTTCAAATAGCAGTGCTCAATTTTGTAGATTATTAACATGCCTTTGTGGCTTCTAAGAAAAAATGCCATGTGGTCCTAACAAATTTTTCTTAATTGCAGACTTCAGAACTGGGTGTCACAGAACATGTAGAAGGAGACCCCTGCAAGTTTGCTCTATGGGTTGGGAGGACACCAACTTCAGACAACAAAATTGTTCTCAAGGTAATTTTAGCAGATGTGCTTTAAGTCTATAGCAAGTCTTGTTGTTGATATTTGTTGGGAAAGCAAGGAGTGATTTCCTGCTTTGAGAGGGACAGCTGCTGACAGATAATTTTCTTTGTATTTGCAGAGGTGTTGGTATATATGTATATATATATATAACTCACATGGCCTGACAGCAGAGGGGAGTCTTTGTAGCCTACTGAAGGATTAGACAAATGTGCTTTTGCAAATCATAGTAGGGAGAGGTTTCATCCCATGGACTTCCATAAGCTTGAAGACTTCAGCAATTAGCTGACAGGGACCTGGTGCCACAAGGAAATTATGGCATCAGTGTTACCTTTCACACTCAAGTCATCTCTGCTTGTTGGCGATGCTGTTTTTCATGCCCCGTATTTTTATACAGAAAACAAACACTGCGAAAGATTTTTATGTTTTTCTGTAAGCTACTAGTTTATCTGAAGCTACTGGCCTTTGGATGAAAGTGCATGTAATGCCTATAAATTTTGTGTCTGGGCAAGTTACAGGTGTCAGTAGTGCTCTTTGCCTAGCTAGAAGAATGGCTAAATCAATGTTTTCCGTGATTATGGTATATAACCTGGGAGTCCTTCTCAACTGAAGAACCTGTTTTATAGTACCGTAAGCAGCTAATGGGTAATTTGACATATTTTGGGGAGCTCTGTTGAGCTAAAACAAAGTTAACCATCCCATTATATAGGTTAATGCACCTACGATATTGTTTGTGATTTCATATATATTCGTAGTGAATACTCAATAATGTCACTTAAAAATGACCTCTCCAATTTACATGCCAATACTCAAATTTGTATCTTTTCCTTGTGAAAAAGGAAACAAAAGCTTACATTAGCTTTCTGACGGCAGTCAAGGAATGCAAGGAAATTAAATGTAACATTAATACATACTAGGTTTTCTTTCTGTGTTAATATTGCCATAATTTCACAGACAATGCTTTGCAGCCTGAAATGATCCTCCAAGGGCAGAGCAGAATAAGAGGTTTTAATTAAGGGCTCTCTACATAAGATCACTTTAAGGTGTTTGTGTTCTGTGCTTCACTTAGTGCATAGGATATTTAGAAATCTTCCACGATACATCGAACTCTTCAACAGTTTTGTGGACTTGGTTGGTTGGTTTTGAAGGCTGGAAACAAGCACTTCCTTACCTTATTAATATTAGAAATAAATTCCATGAAAAACTAAATAAAAGATTTTTAAAAGGTCATGTGTAGCTTCTTTTCCTAAATGTTTTTGTTTGTAAAAGAAAACAAAATTCTTTTTCCTACCTGTCCATCTGTTCCTACAATTTCCTTCATTCCTTTAGCATCCCTGGTTATTATATATTTATAATATATTAAATATTTATAATATATTTGAAGCCAATTATTTCAGGAGACAGCAATTAAGAGAAATAGTATATAATTAAGGAAATTATATATAATAATTTCTTTAGATCTGCAATAATATTTATATTTAGTAGCATTTCAGGTACTGGGTTAAATTGGACTAAGCAATCAGATTACAAGTTGGGCAGGTGGATGTCAAGCAATTTCTGGAGTATTTAAAAACATAGATATGTTGCAGACAGTAATTGAAATACAATCCCTAAATTAGCTTTCTGCCTCAAGATACGTATCAAAAAGTGGGAAGAGTAATATGTGAAATGTGCTGACAAAGTGTATGTGTTGCAGTAAAAGTTAACTTTTTCGCCAGTAATAGTAGATCATTATTATTACTTCAAGTTAGAATGTAAGGTGAGTTTAAAATACCAGTATTCAAAGTGTTAAAACTGGAATTCTCTAAATAAGTCAGTCCACTCTGCCTCACATGACATGCATACAGGGCTTTAGTCATCAAGTTACAAAAGTAAACTCTGAATTAAAGTTAAAATGTTTTTAAATTACCAATATTAATAATGTTGAGAGCTGTAAAGTAGTGTTGGTGATTCAAAATTAGCCAGCCAGCTAGAATTTCCTTTTCTCTGTTGAGATTTTCAGAAATTTTGCACAAAGTCATCCTTAATGTGTTCCTCTTTGTGTTTATTAGCTGTATGTGTGGATCTACTCAGCCATAATGGTCCATTGTGGGGTTTTGTTTCTTTTGCATATCAAAGGCATCCAGTATAGAGAATAAACAGGACTGGATCAAACACATCCGGGAAGTGATACAAGAAAGAACTATTCATCTGAAAGGAGCATTAAAAGAGCCCATCCACATTCCCAAAACTGCACCAACAACAAAACAGAAAGGAAGAAGGTAAGTAGTGTTTCAAATAATCAGAGATCTCTAAGAACACCACAGTGCTCTTCCCTCTGTAGTGTTGAATTTTGAATGAATTGGACAAAAGCAAGAATCATTTTGTCCAGCTTTATCTTATCATTAATTTACAGTTTCCTGCAGTGCTGAATTTGTTGCGATTTCTGCTCTGAACAGTTCCTAACTTATGTAAATGAGCCATTACAGAAGGGATTTGGAACTGCAGTACAGGATAGCTGTACATTTTAGATTTTTGCAATTCTCTGTGTGTTACTCAGGTCCTTGGTTTTTGTTTTATGAAGCTTGAAAAGTGTGACCAAGTGTCCTCCTTGCTAGCTTTGGCTAAGTGACTGTGCAAGTTGTTATCATATTTCTGGCTCACTGGTTGTTGCCTTAATTCTAGATGATGTATACCTTGCAAATGAATCTCTTCTCTTAGAGCAGAGAACAGACTATTAAGTACTGAGTATTTGATTCTTGCATCAGTTAATTTGGTGTCTGTTGCCACACTAGGAGTGTCTCACTCCTTTAACTAACATGTTACAAACACTGTACTACTCTTGTAATGAAAACTGAATTCTTTGCAGAGATGGTGAGGACCTGGACAGTCAGGGAGATGGCAGCAGCCAGCCTGATACTATTTCAATTGCCTCACGAACCTCCCAGAACACACTAGACAGTGATAAGGTAAGTTTCCCAGGCACTGCTCTGTGCTGACAGCAGATGATTCGTCCCTCAGTGTGAATTAGCACCTAAGATGAGTCCTTAGTACCTTCAGAGAGGAGGGATGGAAGTACTCAATCTTTTTGTCTGCAATAGAGAAAATACCTTTATACCATGGGAGAGCAGGAGTGGTTGTTTAAATCTAATAGATCATGAAGAGATTATGTGTGTGCCAATTTGAAACCATTTTGGTCCCCTCTGTTCTGCAATTTGCTCAAGATTTGACCCAGTGATGCAGTTCATCACACACACACAAACACACACTCACACTTTGATCAGAAGGTATGAACTAAGAACTACTTTTATTTAAAAGTCTAACTCCATTATATAGTATTTCTACAAAGGCCAGGGATTGGGGGAGAAGGTTGACACCTCTCCCCATCCCATTGATCAAGACAACTGTCCATCAGCTGTCCATATCTCTAAGAACAGGAATGAAAAACTTTCCTTGGACTACAACAACATTGGCTGTGTTTACAGACCAGAGCATGAGAAAGAACCCAGAACATGAAACTGTGAAACAGAAGAGAAGGCTGAAAAAATCAGGGCGACAACCCAGTTTAAAATAAAAGTAATGTTTTCCATAAAATTTGATAGTGAGGCACAGAATTTTTCTCGATGTTAATCTCAGCCTCCCTGAAAGCATACCATCTGCTTTTCATGTTGGCTTGAGGCTGGTGATTGCCCCAGAGTTACTGTTATAAAGGAGAAGTACTCTCCAGTGTTTATGGGTTAGAGAGTAGGTGTTCACTTTCTGCATGAAAACTGATGGAATCGTCCAGAAGTAACCCACAAACTGTCATTTCATACTAGTGCTGGTGTTTCCTTTCCTCCAGCTCTGCCTATAGATTCTGGCTGGGTCCTACCATAAAGATACACTCAGAGTTTCCTCTGGGTGGAAGAAAGATAAGTGTCAAAAGAATAAAAATTTTTCTGAAATGTATGTGTTATTTGGAACTGAAACAAGAATTTTGGCAAGTGAGAAGTGTTGGGACCCTGGAGGGAGGAAGAGGTGGATAATAAAAGTTTATCAAACAGAAGAATTAATTAAAATACTGAAGATGCCTAGCAAATTACATTAAAGTTTTATTAGGGATTTCTGGTCTATTACCTCCTTGCATAAAATTGTTCTGATGAACCATTCAAACTATGCAGATAAGTAACCAGTATTCTTCAGGGTAGTTAAGTGAATATGTTCTCAGAATAATATTCTGACCATTCCCATCATCATGTAAACTCAGTGAGTTTCCTCTATTTTCACATGTCACTCAAACTCTACAGTTTGGTTTTTCCATGTAGAGAAGCAGACAAGGAAGAGGGAAACATTAGGTGCTTAGGTTGCTCTTGTATTTGTCAAAAGCAGCCTATGTTTGACTTGCTGCATTTGTACTGAGGTTGGTCTGTAGTTTTGGTAGTGGCTTCTTCTAAAGATACCTGTGACAAAAACGGTTAGAGGAAACTCCTTTGATGACTTTTGTTTTGCTGTCTTATTCTTAGCATTCTTACTTATCTTACTTTTATCCCTTTTAGGGATTTAAAAACATTGAATTTTGTATGCTAGCAAATGGTTCTTTAGAGAAGAGTTTAGATAACCTGTGACACTCAGAAGCAAGACATGCTCTCAGTGATTTCCCTGGTCGTTGGCTGAGACATGGAGCTGTGTGCATGCACGCTGGAGGTGATGCAGTGCATCCCTGCCGCGCAGAGCCATCGCCTTGCTGCACCTGTTTGTGATGCACTCTTCGCTAGGGTGACTAGCACGGTTGTCCCCTGATGCCCTTCACAGTAATATTTCATGCATCGTGTGGGAATTGCTGAGAAAGGTGGCCAAGTAGAATGCCCTCAGGATTGCTTTCCAGTCTGACATGAGGATGAGTCTTACCAGCAACCTGTTCAACAGGAGATATAAGTTAAAAGAAGGAGGGAAGGAAGGAAGGAGAAATGAAGAACAGTTTTCAGTATTTTCCTGACAAATGTTATCAGTGACTATAGTGGGTTTTTTTAAAGTATTTTTGAGATCTGGCATTTGTGTTTAAAATTTTTGTTAGACTTTTCTTTGCCAAGAAAAACAAGCTGATGACTCCTTGGAAGTTACTTGTGCCATGTGTTGTATGTCCAAGGAAGGAGTTTACTATTGTGCACCTCTAAAAAGTGTGTGAATTAGCAGTGTAGCTTTGTATAATGTTCCTATTGTATGCTTTGGTTTGCTAAATACATTGAGAAACTCTTTAATCTGTTTAAAAATACAAAATAAAAATTATTAAGGAACAGTTACAGGAAGGTGGCCAGTGAAATCTCTAGGGTGTCTTAACACCATTGCTGAGTCTGAAGTAATCTCTCACTTTAGATGTTGAAAATTCATTAGCCACAGTCGACTTGGGGTTTAAAATCAACTCTGTTTTCTTAGCCTAGAAGCTTGAGGTGTGTGTGAATATCTTACAGAAACGGACTAAAATAGTTGTACAGGTTTAAAATGCTGTTGATGTGGTTAGCCAGAGGAAGCAGTGGAACTCCTTGGTCAAATTTGGAGCGTGTAGATAACTGAGATGGGATTCCAAATCAAGAAACATTAAAAATATGAAGCAATTAAAAACAGTAATAATTAAGTAGTAGAAGTGTTTAGTCGTATATTAATTATTAGGCTCCTGCTGAACATTTTTCTGTTCATGTGTATCTGTTACTGAGGTTAGAGAAAAGACAAAAAAATCAAACGTCATATTAGTCAACAGCCAAGTAAAATCATTCTTTTACTGCCTCCAATTATATGTTCAGACAGTTCATTCATTTAAAATAAATGTTTTGGTTAGAAGTTCTAAACTGTTATACAGGGAGTATATCAAGAATGAAGTCCTTTATCCAAGTGTCAATATTCTTCTTCTTCTTGGAGATACACTTTGAAAGAGCTGAAAATCCTTAACCTTGATAGTAAGGGGTTAAATATTGTCCACATAAACTTCTTGCCTTACATCCTGTTTTCTGACATAATTGAAATTGCCATAACAACAGAGAATAACTTAATGATTAGTGTTTTTCTTCTCCACCCTTGCTTTTTAGGCTAGAATTTTAACTTTGATTGTTGGCTCCACTGTTGCAATGCTGCTTTTCAGTAGTGACTGGGGTGATGCAATAGACCATATGTTTATAAAGCTGACATTGACATCCTTCCCAGCTTCATGTCATCTGAAAACAGTGTTGGAAGGCAGAATTAGAATTCAGAATAATCTTGGCAATAGGAAAAACTAACTGGCAAAATACTGTGAAATTTAATAGGAACACATTTGAGCTTATATGAGTAGGTGGAAATAGTTAAGTACTAATGAAAATCCGGAGAATTCTGAACAGTTTTTGAGAAGATGATTGAGAAGCTACAGAGGCTCACAAGATGTTTATTATTTAGCTGTGTGATGCATATGGGAGGGTGAGGAAGGCAGCAATATATTGCCTTGTAGAAATGGGATGTGGAGGACACAAAGTCCTCATTCTTTCCTCAGAACTCGGAAGGCTTACATTATATACTACATCCAGTTTTGAGTACAGAATTTTGGAAAATCAGTGGTCCATTGGAAGAATTCTGAGGGAAAGAAGATGATTGATTAAAAGTCTACTAAACCTAACTTACGGGGCAAGGTAATGAATTGGGGTTAACGAGTCTAAAGGGAAAAAAAAGGCAGGAGGAAGAACTTTAGGTCTTCAAGTGGGGAAAAAGGCTACCACACAGAGTTACTAAACAGTCTTTTTACCTATATTTTAAGTGGATGGGATGAAATCAAAGGACTTATTTTTAAAAAAAGATTGCAATAATACTTCTTGTGGGTATGAAAATGTGAAACCCTAGAGCAAAGTAATTGTGAAGGCTGGGGAATCTCCATAACTGGAGTTCTTTGAGAATAGTTTGGATAAATGTTAAGGATTCACACAGATGTGGTTGATGATGCTCTAGAGGAAGGGAATGAAGCAGACTAGGTAATTTAAGACCCCTTTCTGGCCTTTTTTTATTATCATGGGCTGTGTCTTCTTACTGCAAGACATGCTAAACCAATAGCACTGACCCATCCTGAAGCATTGGAAGGTATAATGGAATCCGGAGAGAAATACAGAATTTTTGAGAGAGAGATTTCTAGTCTGTCAAAGCATCTCAGTTTTCTGCATGAGTGCTCTTATTGTACCCTTCTCAGTAAATATTCTGCCCTTCACCTTTCACAGCATTCCCTCTATTCGCATTCTCTAGAGGTGTAGCCAGCATTTTAGGTGGCTAATGGATAAAAGAGATCCTTGGACCATTCATTGGGCCTTTCATCAGCCTCACCTGATTTTTAACGCTGTCTTTTGAACTTGATCTGGTGCACAGGAAATTAAATAGGGAGGCTGAAGGAA
This sequence comes from Donacobius atricapilla, assembly GCA_013397315.1. NCBI lineage: Eukaryota > Metazoa > Chordata > Aves > Passeriformes > Mimidae > Donacobius > Donacobius atricapilla. The sequence goes on from WBMY01004600.1 coordinate 199,687, forward strand.
AACAGTGTAGGTCTGATTGGGTTTTTTTCTGCTTCTATTTAGTGATCTGGTAGAAACATGAAATAATCCAAAGTAGTATTTTGGTGTCTGAGAACAAGACAGGCTTTTAGAAGAAGTGCTGTGACAGATTACTATCCTAAATAGTAGGAATCATGCTAGCTCCTGTGGGTGGTCAGTAGAGCCATATTTTATTTTTAGGAAATTGTCTTTTGTGCCCAGCTGGTAACACTTTGTATTACTGTCTATATGAAGTTATATTTCATTTTCATGCTTCTTTAAGCTTGTGTGTAGTTCTTTGAAAAACAGAAAAAGGACTGAAGCAGCAGGAGACAACCAAGTATTTAGTTCTGCCAGCTGAGTCTCCAGAAGAGAAAAGGCTCCAATCAGTAGAAAAAGATGTTAATAAAAAAGCAGACATGGCTCTGACGACACACCTCTCTTTGGAGTCAGAAACCAAGTCTGGACAGCTACCTGGCCAAAGCAAAATGCTCTTTATTAGAGGCAGAACTTTTGTGCTGTCCGATCTCTTTTCTTTCAAAGTGCAGTTGTTTCCATTTTAAAAGGCGATTAAAGATTCTCATCCTTAAAATAAATGAGAAATCTTGTTAGCTTCTCTTGGCTTTCCTTTCTTCTTAATGTTAAATTACCATGGAAAATTAAATTTTATTTGCAGTCCTGAGAGGATGTTATATGGCCTGATATAAGGGCTCTTGAATATCTGGCCAGTCATGATGTTTGCAGGTAGTGGTGGTAGATGAACTTAGTGTGATGTCTCTCCCTTCAGCAAACCTATGCTAAGAATGTACTCAGCCAGTGATTGTTCACATGTTTGTGTCATTTGTTTTTTTCTTTCTCTCTCAAGCAACAGTGGCTAAAAGGCCCCAGAGAGGTGAACATAGATGGTTAACATTAATTTCAGCAACTGCAAGGCACTGTGCCCCATGATAAGCTGTTTAATTAAACTTTATGCCTTTTTTAATCTGCAGTTCTGTTTCTGACTGGCTTTTGTTTCTCATCTCGTCTCTGTCTCTCCAGTTTCCATGTTTCAGACATAGCATCATTTATTTTTATCATGCATGATTAATTCAGTTTACATAACAGGTTTCTTGAGACGGATGGATAAAGTATATAAAGCCTTTGTTCAGCCTAAATTTGGATTTTGATGGTTTGAAACTCTTCCCTTCAGAGCAAGTCAGCCTCCCAGTTTCTGCTGTGCCTCTCGCTCTTCCCTCCAGCTAGCCTGGAGAGCCTTGCCAAAGCTGTCCAGCAACAGCTGTTGAGCAATGCGCTTAATCACAGACACTCCCTGCTGTCCAACTGCATTTAATCAGTGTGAAAGATGAAACTGCTTTCAGAAAGTGTGTTACGGGGAGAAATCAAGCAATGAAACAAAGAGGAAAGAAGTGTTTCCTAACCACTACTGTAGTAGGCAGAAAGAGGGGAAGTTAACCCAAAGGAAGGGAAAATTGGTAAATGCCTTTTTTCTCAGCTCTCCTCAGTGCCATATGTGTGTGCTGGGTACAGAAATCATTGTTTTCGGTGTCTTAGCAGTAGTGGAAAAGTTCTGCACCAAGTTGCATGTAACAGCACAGGTGCATGTTTGAGGATGGCATGGCTCTAACAACCCTGAGCAAAAAGTGTCTAACATACTATACTGAAGTGTGAATGAGTGTTGAATTTCAGTGAAATACTGGCCAGCTAGGGTATCTGATTGGCTGAAAAACTAGGAATTTTGTGTACTTTGACCACTGACAGCCTTCATTTGCTTTTTCCTTTAGCTTAATATTATATAAAATACTTAGAAAACAAAATCTGAGATCTTACTTTTTTTGTTTCATTAGAGAAAGGAGAAGAAAGAACAACTATAGTACCAAAACATGTGGCCATTGCACCAGTCACAAAAAATACACCTTAATCTCTATTTGTAGGAAGTGAAGGGTCAGGAAAGCAAACGGAGCACCAAAGATACGCTCCTGTAGATATTTAGGAGGAAATAATAGGGACGAGATGCAGTTTCTGGAAGGTGTCAGGTTGTTCCTCTGCTTGCACTGGATGGGATGTGGACTTGTGAGAAAAATTTGGTCTGCCCTAGACACCTTGTGAAGTCATACTTCATCAGCTTTTTTGTTAGTCCCCATCAGGCATACAGATGGTTTCAATTGTTTCTGAGTTGGTCTGACAAAGGCTGTAACATAAATCAATACCAGAAAACAAGGGAAAGCTCTTTACTTTTTCCCCTTTGCATAGCTTTCCGTGGACTAAAAAAGGGAGTGTAAGGGAACANAAGACACAGGGTAGGAGCAATAGGATTAATTTTTAGCCTGTATCTAAACGGGTACAGCCTGATTTATCTTCCTTAAGCATTAGATGTATGAGGGTTTTCTGCCCTTCTTGGCCCTGGCATTCCCCCAGCAGAAAAGTTCTGCTCCTTGAGTAAGCACTCACAAGCAATGCTAGCCAGTGAGATCAGCAGGCAGATACCATGGGAAAACTCTGGAGTTATTGTAGTCCATCTGCTAGGAGTTATGTTCTGTCATTTGTTGCGGACTTGAGGAAGAGAAGGTTGGAATTGTCCTTTGATTCTTACTGGGATTTCGCTGGTTTTGTCATTTGCTCTGAAATTCTTGCTTGATAAAAAATAGCTTTTTCCTAGAAAAGTTTCTGTTCAGTGTTTCCATTCCAGGCTTGTAGCGAAAACTAATAAATTTTAAAAAATGCAGTCTCTTATCTCATATTCCTGAAGCTCATGGGATGTAGCTGGCAGCCGTGAAACAGTCAGAAGCAAGGTGGCAGGATCTGTGCAGTGTGTTGGTGTGGCACTTGATTCTTCCACTTGCCGCTGGAACTCTTACAGGGTATTGGTCTTCCTCTGTCAGTGTAGAGCATTGCAAGATTACCTCACTGAGATGAAGGAGTTTACTGACTTGGTTCAAAATTCACAGAAGCTGAATGCCAGCTGAGATCTGGTATAAATGTTGTACTGAAGCAGCCAAAGCTGTAGATACGATACGCTCACACATGAAAACTGAAGTGGCCTGGAATGCTGTTGCCGGAAGGAAGAAGGAATTCTAGGACTGCTTGCTTAAGTTGGATGGGTGCTTTGGCACTGAGCAATCTTGGGAACTTTGCAAAGTTCTGATAATAATTTTCATTTCACATCAAAGCAGATGAAACAATCAAAGAGAGGAAACTACAGCTTAGGCAAAGTTATTCTAATGAAGTGTTTTGAAGAGGGAGAGGAAAACCCTCAGCTTGCATGGTTTTAATTCAAGTTTGTGAAGTTTTATTTGGGGGAACCAACAAAAAAGTGAAAGTTGTAAGCTGGTGTGAATTTTCTATTAAACAATAAAGTATTTGGGAATGTTTTGTGAAGAACTTTATGCTGATTTTTCCATTGTATATCGTGTCCTAGATGATTTTGTGACCAGTGTGTGTAAACTGTGAGTAGGGTGGGAATAAGGCAGTAAGTTCATTTGGAAAAGCTACCTCTTTCTCTCTTGAATTTGAAAGATAACAAAGCTCATGAATGACTGTATTTAGTAATAGCTGACCTTTTTTTTGCTAATTATCACATATAAAATATATTCAGAAGCGACTGCTCCTTCAGCTTTTGGGATAAGGAGCAGTCTAGCAAGAAAAGCTGCTTAAATCCTCCGCCCAGCACTGTCACAACCAGTGTGCTTTGAACAATAGGCAGAGACAAGCCGAGTTAGAAATCTGTTCTGAAACACCAGAACTGCCTGGTTTCGAAATGCTCTCTTCTTGATGTGGAAAGTCCCAGAAGCCTGCGATCTCATCCAAAATACAAATCCTGCCAGCAGTCCTAAATAGGTAACGGTGCCTGACGGAGGGTTGATTACGAGCCTTCATCTGGCTTCTCCTTGTTTTCTCCCCTGGCAGCTGTCTGGTGGGTGCGAGCTGACCGTGGTGATCCACGACTTCACTGCCTGCAACAGTAACGAGCTGACCATCCGCCGGGGGCAGACTGTGGAGGTCCTGGAGAGGCCCCATGACAAGCCCGACTGGTGTCTGGTCCGAACCACGGATCGGTCCCCAGCTGCAGAAGGCCTGGTCCCCTGCGGCTCCCTCTGCATCGCCCACTCTCGCAGCAGCATGGAGATGGAGGGCATTTTTAACCACAAAGGTAAGGAATGACGGGCACAAAGTCTAGACATCAGCAGCGTGAGTTTTGGGTAATGGAGAGTACTGTGCATATGGCAGCTTTGGTGTTCCTGCGCTGCCTTGTTTTCAGCAACCACACTGTCTTTTCCAAGAATAAGCAGTTGGCAGTTCCCAGCAGTAAGGGAAAATGTGGCTGAAGATGGGGAAGAGGTTTAAGCAAATTATATCTTGGTGAATAGTTATATATCACATTAGATCAAGCTGCAGTGATAGGAAAATCTATACCTGAGAAGTACTGAAAGTGGGGAGGGAAGAAGATCTCTGCCATGGATTATCAGTATTTCCTGAGAAACCCTGCACTAAGAAGTCATGAAAGTTCAGCGATGGAAAAGGTAAATACACTCATCCATATGCCCTGGTACAGGAATTATTCATTTGGACTTTGGTATTTTACTTAACTGAGCTTTTCAGAGTAGCACTGGCACACATTTTCCCAGAGCATCTCTGAAATCTTACTTCGGGTTTTTTTCAGATGCATGAAAGAATATTCCCCTGAAGGGTGCAAGAAAAATCTGATGATTTTTTTGAAAGGTTTTAGGGTTTTAATGTGCTGTAGTATTTTAACTCTGTGAACTATCTAGGCTCAAAGAGTAGATTGTTATTGCAGAAAATGCTTGCTTGCCTCATTTGCAACTACTTGAGTTTGCAGACTGTGAACAGAAATATGAACTTACAACAAAAAAAAAGGGGGAAAAAATCAGAAAAATAGTTCATTAGAAGGCATTTCATCACTTGTTATGGGGAAAGATACATTTCAAAGAGTTTATTATTGAAGATAACAAGATTAAACAAGTGATGTTGGGGAAAATTTGTTTTCCACAACATAAAATTCTGGGTTTGGAAAGTTTTTCATAAATGTAACCACAATTTTTTTAATTACTCAGTCCATTCCAGCCATTACAATTTTCCCCACATTTTTAAGACACTGTATAAATATGCTTGACTAAACAGGGGTGAGTATGTATTTCTTTCATTAAGGGCAGGCACAGCAGGAACTTCCTGGATGCAGGGTGATTAGGGGCAGGGGTGAGAGTTTGAAGGATTGAACTGTATAGTTGTAGTAGTCTTTCATCGTTTTCTGTCCTACAATAATTTGGATAGGGAAAGCTTGCAGATGTTCTGATGATAAATTGGAAAATGCAGTTGGCTAGCACTGAAACTTTTCTTCCTGGACTAGGGGGTGAAATCTGGATTTTTTTTAACAACACTCACAGAACTGATAAATCCAACTTCCTTTGGAGCTTAGGGATTTCACCTTTGAATGTAGAGAATTTTATTTTATTACACACACATATATATACATTTACATACCTTGAGCCTGCCAGAATCCTGAGGAACAGACAGAGCTGGTTTTGTGTTTGAGAAGTTACTTTGATTAATCAAACCAGTAGACATGACCTGTATTGCTTTTTTTTTTTTTTCTTTAGAATTTGTTTAGGGAAAATAGGGCAGAGTATTTCAAGGATTCTTTACTTTGTTTAACATGGTGCTTTGAAGTAAAGAGCATTAATTAATTATATTAATCACGGACACTGAAGAAGAAGAGAAAGCCATTGCTAGAATGAGCATAATTTGCAGGGTTGAATGCAGCTTCAGAAGTGCCTTCTGTCCCTGCCACAGGCTTCCTGCGGGATGTTGTGGTATGCCATCCTAATCCCAACTGATAAGAAGCAGCTGCTAATTGTTTATTCCCACATTGCTGGGTGTCAGGCTTTAGGAGGTGGATATTTAATTTGTAAAGTTTCCCCTGTGTGTGACTGAAGTGAGTGTGAACTGTCTTGAACATGCAAGCTGTTATATAATGTTAAGTAGCCTGGAGGGGGAAAAGGGTACGCAAGGCACTTGATACTACTGGATTTGTTTCACTTTGGTCCCTACCTCCTCTTTCTATTGCTCGAAAGAGGTTGATAGTGTTCATTTCACTAAGGGATTATAAAAATTACACAAAACCAGTGGAGTGCTTTGATTTTATTTCCCCCCCCCATAGTGAAAAGTACCTTAGACAGTCCCACAAACCAATTATTCATTCTCAAGTGCTGCATTTGATTAAATAAAGCATTGGGGAATATGCTAATCAGAAGAATGGAAAAACAATTAGATGATCTTCTCAGAATTGTTCATTGTGGGTATTGATAGAGGTATGCATTCCTAAAAACTAAAAAAAAAAACCCTCTAACAAAGAACAAGTGAGTGACCTACATAATTTTAAGTCAGTCCATGTTCTTGGGTGGATAGTTTTTCATGTACTTCCTAGATTTCTAGTGCTTAATTATGTACCTTCACTCTTTACAATACAGATTTTCTTTTCCTTTTTTGACAAAAATTCACTAAAACTTTCAGAGTTTTTGAGAGATTCAACAAACTAGGATTCTGAGGTCTGAAAATACACATCCTATATGAGGCTCACAGTGTGAGCATCAAGTCTGAGTAATTCTGTACAGTTCATGGACTAAGACATGAGTCTCAAGTTTTTGCATGTCTGACATGACAAGCTCTTGGGGGAGGCTGAGGAAAAGAGAGTTCATGTATTGCAGGGGAAAGAAGGAGGTGATCACCATCAGAAGTGGTGAGGTTGGCTACTTGGATGTGAAGTGCTTAGCGTATACAGATGGCTTGCTGAAGAGTTTTGCACTCCTTTCTGTTTCTACAGGCCCTACAGTTTTGATCTTTTCAGCTGCATTTATCAGTAGCACCACTTGCCAACAAAACAGAGAAAAAAAAAAAAGGGAAAGCCACAGCCAATCAGAGGTGAAATGAGAGTCAGTTTTGAAATGGCAAACCTCTTGTAACTGACAGCTGGTTCTTATGGTGTATCAAACCACATTTCATCACTGAGCACAGAAATGTTGGGTGATACTTAATGCCTTAAATAATCTCAAATTATTATCCAGAGCAGGAAAACATGCACAATTATTACAGCAGAAAATATGTTCAGTGAAGCCTAGTTCTAACAGTTGATCATGGTCATTCCTTGTCTGTCCACACATTATCTGTCAGCCATGAAAGGTAATGTTGTTTTATTCTCACGTTAAAAGACAGCCTCAAAAATGACCCTCATCAATTGCCTACAAGAGTAGGTATTACTTCTCCTCTAGGAGTGTGTATTATCTAAAGCATCTAATCAGTATGAATGGATTAAAAAGTATACATTTACAGTATCTTCAATCTCTAAAATTTTATGATAGTTAAGGTAATAAACACTTGGTTAAGAATATGAGGAAAGCATTGCACAGAAAAGATGTTCACTAGATGAATATTAACTTAGAAGGAGAGTTGATTGCTGGTTCCTGACCTCTTGCTTGCTCTGCTGGATATCAAATCTATTTTTGCAAATTATTTGGGTCATTTAATCAATTTGATGTGCAGTTTACAGATGAATACATTTTTTAAAAAAATCTAAATCCCTTTTATCAAGGGGAAAAGAGAAACAAGTGAGTAGTGAAGAGGCTGAATAACAGTTGGTACACTTACAAAAAATAAATCACTAGCTCTAGAAGAACATGTTTTTCACAAGTAATGCATAAGGCAACATTTTTTTTCCAATGATTTCCCACATGTTTTTGGGTGTGGGGGAGAAAGATTGTTCCTGTTGTTTTATTTGGTACTTCTCTCTTTTTAAACATGGGTTTCTCTTTATACTTTTTCATCCTGTTTTATTAGTGCAGTTCTCTTTCTTTGCAGGGCATTTAACACTGCCACAGAGCTTTGGGTAAAGGGCAGGGGACAGGATTCAGTGTAATGAAAATGAACATACAAGCTCAGAAATTGGCAGCTATTTAAAATTGTTTGTGGATGTCTTGCCTGTTTAGATCACAAGTTTACTGTCTTTTCTGAATCCAAGTATTTCTGAAGAATTTGTGGTAGTCCATCCTATCTGTTCTGTAGCAGCTGCTTTTTGGAGAGATACAAAGGCTGCAACAAGCCTTTGCTTATGAGGCTTACATTTATGTCTCCTTTAAGTTACAAGATTTTTGGGGAGGGGACCATTTCTAATTGCCAATTCACATTACTGTCTGTTTGTTTCAAAACTTGGCCACAGAAGTCTTTTGTTTACCTGAAGGTACCGAGTTTGCCTGTTTCATACCCTCGCATAATCCAGGGATCTCTATAGATAGGTTTGTTCAAGTCTGAGAGGTAGCGGATGTCTTAGTAACATGGTGCCAAACCACACACCACTCATGTACTGAATACTGGCTTTTGATTTTACTCTGAGGATACTGTCCTGACTGCAGCCATAAACACAGAAATCTAGTCTCTCTCAAAGAATCTTAACATAATAAGGCAGATCAAATGTCTTGGCAAGATAAAGGTTGACAAATTTGTTCAAATTTCTGTGTAATAAGCCATTTTCTACACCTGCAAGGTGGGAAGGACTGATGTTGGGCAGGTGTCAGAGCTTTTCTTGAATTGCTGTAGGGACCCTCTCTTCAAGAATTAAAGAAGACAAAAATTGTGTGGGTGACCTAGAGATACTTCCCAAGAAGAGAGAGATTTTATAGCTGAGGTCAAAGAATGGGCTAAAATAGTCTTGAATTTGTTAGATTAAGTAAGCTTGCTGTCACATAACTGGATCCTATTCAGAATACCAGTTTTCAATGAAAGGAGAAAGGGGAGAGAGTAAAGGTAAAACTCTCGTGTGATTGAGAGCTTTGAAAGTTATGCTTGAAAAAAGGGAGTGTTTCATGTTGAGTCTAAATACTGTTCAATGCAGGAAGAGGAGGCTCTGTGTATCAGCAGGAGCATTTGATCCAGCAAAATGGGCATTCAGCTTGAATAATTGAAGAAGGACTCCCTGTTTGTAGTGGAAGAAAAGAAGGATGACTTGGGCAGCAGCAATTGTTTGCTTAGGAGCAGAGGGAGGCTGTAGAAGGGGAGGATTTGCTGTTTTGAGACTGCAAGCAAGTGAAGTATAGGCCATGTGGAAGGAAAAAGGATCCCCACCCGTGGCTCCAAGCCAAAGCACTGCCTGTGAGACTGCCTGACAGCGTTTGCAGCTGCAGGAAATGAGTTACAGCCCAGGCCAGAGGGGAAAGTAACTCCTGACAATGAGCTGGTGGGGTACGTGCTTTGCTGTGCTGCCTTGGGGCCAGGTGGCAGAAGGTGGGGACTGTAGTTTCCAGGGCACCAGACCAAGAGGGATCTGCTCCTGCAGCTCTACAGGCGAATGTGATTGCATGCAGAAAGTGATATAGAGGAATATGTTGGAGTTGTACAAGACACCAAACCTTAATCTAAAAATTCTATTTCTTGATGAATAAATTGCCTCCTCATAAAACTTCCAAATAACAGGCTGCCCATCCAGATAGCCAGCTAGCTGATAGAAAGCCTTTCAAGGAGCCCGTAAGAGGCAAAGCTGAGCAGTCAGTCGAATTTGACACTCCCCATGTTTTAATTAGGAAAAAAATGGTAAAGGCTGTGCTGCAGTGTCAGTTCAACTTAATTATCAGCCAGACTTGAGCTTGAACAGAGATGTATGCATTTTAATAGCTGAAGTTGAACTTCACAATTACTGTTTGTTTTGAAAGTGTAATAAATCATTAATTTTCATTTAGTCACAAATATTTTTTCCAAAAGCACTGCGAGTCTAATAGTGGCAAGGATGGTTTGAATTTAGATTGTGTGTATGTGATTTTTCAAACACGTTCTCATGCCTTAGTCCAGGTAGATAAAGTAGCTGCAGTATAAAGTAAAACAAGAATTCTCTGTCCTGACTTCCTCACCTTGTGGTTTTAGTTGAGTTTGCAGTTAAAAACACCATCTGAGCATAAGCAAACTTAAAATAAATGTCAGCAATTGACTTTGGTCCATTAGATAATAATCTTTGCGTTGAGTTTTATAGCCAAACTATGTCAGATAGTCAGAGTTAATAGTCAAATTCTAATTGAGCCTTGATAAATTATAAAGTCTCTATGAATTGCTTCCTTGACGTTGTGCAATCTTAAACTGGACAAGGAGGTTCGGTGAATCTCACAATTTGAATTTCTAGAAGAGTTCTCTCTAAGTCAAGTTCACATGTGCTCTGAAGCATCATAGGTTTGATTTCTGCATAAACCTGCCTTCAACTCCTGCATTATTCTTTTATCATAATGCAGCCCAGGAGGACCTGTGAGATATGTCAGTATTTCCCATGCTGACTCTATTTGTGAGCATAAGTACGTGGTTAATTTGTCTCTGGAGTTTTCATACTTACAGGTAATGAAAGGATTTTGTCCTGTTTGGGAGGTCAGTATTACAGCTGAGAAAAAGAAATTTTTATACTACTGGCTTGAATCTACTTTTGGTCCCAGACGGCTGCCAAATATATTTCTCTTATATATTGTAGTTGGAAAGGAAATTGGTGCATAAAAAGTATCTGCTCAGAACAGATGTATTTGCACAGCTGATCTTTGGGAGGTAGAGGGTGGATATAAACCAGCAATTCTGATGGCTTTAGGTTTCCCAGGAGAGTTGTTACTTTGCTTGCAATTAGCCTTTCTTTGACAGCAATTTCTTTTTCTAACCAAGGTTACAACAGAGTACAAACTCAGATCATGTCCTGCAAATGTTTCTATCTTGCAATTGAAGAAAACCATCCTGAAGTGTTGTTTGCTTTCCTTAACTTGTCCCTCTTCAGTTGTAACAAACTAAAAAATTGCTGAAGTGTTCATATTTGCTTTGTGAGGGTGCCTTCGTTACCCATATTTTGCTTGCTACTTCTTTTTTTTTAAGGAACAGGCTAGAGCTGCTGAGCTTGTGCACCTTTTGGGACATCCTCACATTACATTACATCACACCATCTGTCATCATCACAGCCTGCAGGTGGAACCAGCAGGATTTAGGGTTCCACTGACTTCCTCCAATTCTGTTTTTGTGAGGAGACTGCTGAATGTGTTCCGTTGACTTCATTTCACTTTTCCTGCAAATAGTAAAACAGCATGCTAAACTAGAAATGTTGCATCACTTTTAACATAACTATCAGAAGCTTTTTTACGGATGCCCTTTATGTCTCTTAAATTGATGGCATTATTATGCAATGTTTTGTTTCTATTTTGAGTGCATATTCACTGACATAGGTATAATTACAATTCAGGACATGCTTGTGTTTTCTCCTTGTTTTGAGCTGACTACAAATAGTAAGATCTGAATATCTATCTATATTCTATACACCTGAATATTCCTCTGTCTGACACAACTATTGAACCTAAATTCATTATTGCCCAACATGGAAGCAAAAATCGATGGAATTCTTAGAGCAAACTCTGTAAAAGAGGCTGTTGTGATAAGTTAATAAAAACATTTAATAATCCCAGGAAACCATACTGATGATGCTTTTCAGAAATTTGCAGTCTGCATTTTCTACGATGCATATATAATGATTAACTCCTATAGCAACAGAAGACATTTGCATAACTGACATGAAGCCATAAAGAGTAAAGGACATCTTATGTAAATTTGATACCAAATTATCCTTGATTATCAAAATCTTGTAATTTTTTTCCCTGTGATTGTAAGACGGCTGTGGCAAACCTCTACTGTTTGTTAACCATTTACAATGCAGCAGAAATAGTTACAAGAGGAGCTTAAAAGAATGTCAGGATTTAAAGAGCAGACTGGACAATGCCCCAAGTGTGCTTGGGTCTGTTCTCATAACTGACCCATCTTTTTGAGCAGAAGATTGGACGACTTGGGTTTTTGAGGCCACTTGGAACTTGAGTCATCCTGTGATCCTGTGCTAAAAGTAAGTGCAGCCAGCAGGGACTTGGGGTGTTCTAAGTATTTCTTGGAGTCTTGGACTTCTTTTAGTGCCTTGGGACTATCAGAAATGCTGAAGATTTTTGCCCCAAAATGCATTTATTCTGCATAAGAAATGGGAAGGAATCAAAAAAAGTATTTGTCCTTATGAAAAACTCCAGCTGTTCTTGTTGCACCCTGCTGCACACCCTGGGTGTGGTCATAACCTAATTAGAGGTATGTTCATTTTTTAATATAAGCTTTCAAAGTATCAGTGATACAGAGATGCTTTAAACATGGAGTCCAGGGAAATCTAGTTGCATGTAAGAACCTACAGATAGGCTGCAGGAAGGAAAGCTGCTAGAGTTTAAGATCATCAAGCCTACCTGTTAACCCAGCACTGCCAAGTGCACCACTAACCACATCCCTTGAAGTACGAATCACCTCCCCATTGGTGAATTTAACCATGGTCTCCAGCATCACAGGCGGGGACTGGTTGACTAGATTGAAGTATGCTTTAGGCAGCATTAAACAGGAAAAGTTTGACTGGTGGAAACCACCAAATGGTTAACCACGCATCTTAAAATTTTTGTGTCAGTAGCCAGTCTATTTTAGAGAGTTTATTTGTCATGGCCAACTTAGTTGTTGGCTGGTTCTAGTGCGTTTTATGCTGACTTCCCATTGTGTCAGGAGTAACAAAATACATGTACTTTAAATGTTGGTTGATATAGTAGAACAGGCTGAGGTGTGTTTATCCTTTCATCCTAAAGATGTGGCAGGACTACATATAGTCCATACATATGCCAGAATCAGTTGAAAAGCACTGGCTCAGCTCTGTTTACAGTCTCAGAGTAACATCTAAAGAGCTGGTGTTTACAGCAAGTGGTACCCTGGAGCTGTGTGATGTGCTCTCTTAGTGTCCTGGTTGCTTGCTTAAGTAAAAGCCCAGGCAGTGGGACCTTGTGCCCATTCAAATCACCTTCGTAACATAGTGTGATGTTACAGTCCTCAGAACTTGAGTAAATTAAAAGTAGCAGCATTTGACTGTCCTCTGCTTTTTGTGAAATAACAAAGCTTTACTCTGTTATTGTTAATCATTAGCAATCTAAAACTTGTACCATGATGGCATGCTTTGTTCAAGAGGAACTAACTGGGAAAAGAGAATGTGGAAAAATTTTGTGTCAATTAAAACAATTTTCTGTTGCCTGAATTTTAATTGCTGTCCTAAAGGAGCATTGTTGTCTTAACTGAGTGTAGTAACTTACTGAAATATCTAAAGTAGAGATTTAGAGTGGCTATTTCATAACTGCATTTTCACAATTCTCCTAAGGGGTAATGATGTCATTTGCAGAAAGTTTACCCTTTTCAATTTTGTCAATGGTGTGATCACATTCATCTCTTGGGTTCAGAGGTAGTTTTCTTTCAAATGGCTATAAAACACATTCTGGGTAACTCAAACAGAAGTGTCTTACCTTTTTCAGGACTGAATTATGCTGCATTTATAATTCAGAATAGATACAAAAAACCTGTTAATTACAATACAGAAACTCTCACATTTGTGAATTGTTTGACAGTATACAATTTCAAGTGTTTCTGTGTTTTATCATATGATAGACAAAGTATAATAATAAGCCCCAGTCCTGTGGATTTTTTTGTTCCTCCTTTTGTTGTGTGTAAAGCTAGCCTCCAAATGTACTTAAACATACTTAGTAACAAACCTGTGTTTATAATTTACAAAAACAGGGCATCTGAAATCCAGGCTTAAAGTGAGAGAGAAAATGCCCATTTCTGGTTTTGCTCTCCTGTTAGATGGCAGTGCAGAGGAATTGAGGAGGTTCCTTCATTTTGCTCGAGCTTTTTTAATATAGTAAAGGAAACTGTGAAAGTATGTAAGGGTTTTTAATGTTAAATGCTTCTGTTTGAAATCCACTCAGGTGCTTTCAGAGCCCATGTGCCCTTCCTGCTTTCTGAAGCAGCGGGCTGTTGGATTGTGGCTGGGCTCCATCTGCTACACCTGGGAGGGCCATGCGACTTAACCTGATGTGTTACAGGGACCTGTGGTAAGCAGTACCAAGCAGAGGCAAAAGGAGGAGAGATAGCAGTGAAATAAACCTTTGTTACTAACTAAATAGCAATTTTAGATTTTGAACTTAGCTGAAGTAGAATAAGAAGAATGTTTTGGTCAATAATACCAAGCAGCGGGGAGAAGTAATTAATCCAGATGCATTTGTATGGAACTTCAGCATCAGAATTTCTTACAGGGAGTCCATGTCCCATATTAAAGGCTTTGCTTTTGTTGTTTTGGGTTTTTAATGATCTGGTTTGACCTGGTTGGAACTGTTCATTCTCCTTTTATGTGACTTAAAAGAAATTAATTTTAAGTCAAGAACAATTCAGTATTCTGAGCACTTCTGATGAATATATTCTTATGTCTTTGCATGCATTTTTAGTTTAGATAATTGCCTAAGAAATTTATGCTAAAAAGAACCCAAACCTCCTGTATGTGCAGCTAAAACTGGTTTGGAAAATTAAACCTTGTTTTGATTAGATTTTTGTTTCCACACCAAAAGGCTGTTTCCCCATGTGGAAATAAAGAAAAACATGAACAATGAAGGGTGACTTGTATAATAAATCAATATTAAAACCTGAGAGCTTCTTCAATATGTCTCATTCGGACAGCAAATACTTCTTGCTTGGAACACTTCTTGTGTTTTCTCCAAAGTACGGACAACACATGGCCTATTCCTTCTCCCCTCCCACTCCTTGCTAAGTACTGAATGTATGTGAAACAAAATTCCTTACACTCATCCAAGAGATTTTGTTTGAATTATCTAAAGCTGGTTTGTTGTGGTTTTGCTGACAGTGGCTGGGATCCTTCAAGCTGATTTGGCATGCTGCAGTGGTGACTGCATTGAGGAGTCAGAATTTTCCCAAAGCTTTTCCAGATAAACAGAAGACCAGGGACACTGAACATCTCACCATTTCTTTGAAAGTCTTCTTCATTCTTGGGAGTGGTATATATCCAATCCCTTGGCTACAGCACAGAACAGAGTTAAAACTCCAAGTAAATAATAACCAAATGATTTAAGATGGGAGAGAATTTACTGTGTCATGTGCTTTTTGATATTCTTTCTTACTGTAGGCATGAGCAACAGTAGGGCATGTTCCGCAAAGCTGGAGACAGGAAGGACTTGTTTAGATCCTAGCCTGGATGACTGAATAGTTGGATACATGATTCATTTCCCAATATTTTTAATTAAAGCCTGAGTACTTCAGTGTCTTGATATCAGTTGCTCTTGACAAATGCTTTACCCAAGATGTAGAATGGAAGGCTATAAATCACCCAGACAAAATTATCTCTTTACCCTCAATCAGAAATACTTTTCCCAGGTTTGCCAGCCTGAGATAGCCAGTGTATTTTGTTGGAGGTGGCTATTGGTTGCAGTTTTTTTGGTTTATTTTTTTTTGGTTTGTGTGTGGGTTTTTTGTTGTTGAAAAATACCATTATTTTGAAGGGAGCTCTTGGAAATCTCAAATTAAGGATGTTCACACAATTCATTGCACAATACAGTTTCTGACTGATTGAGTTTAAAGTGTCTCTGGCAGCTGGCAGCAGGGGTAGTAAAGAACAGGAAACAACACTCTGAATGTTAAGTCCAAAGAGCCGCTGTTGTAATGATTCCGCTCCTTGCAGACTGGCAGTGTTATTTATCTGAGAGACTGAGGAGCAGCGAGGCTATTTTTTTGGGAACAGGATGATCTTTGTGTGTGGGGCTAAAGAAACCAGATCCTAGTGCCGCAGCTGTACCCCATGCAGTCACACTGTGCACGCATTGTACAGTGAGGAAAAGGAAAAGTTAGGCTCCTTACAGAATTTTCACAGTAGTGTGGGAGCTCACCTTTGAAGATTCAACCTCAGATTTATTTGTTGATGTGATTTTGCTGTCCACAATTTCTTGATTGTGTTAAGAGTATTCTGGTATGGGGCTGAGTGCCTCAGCTGCCAAAGATAGGATTTATATGGAATGTCTGCCTGGGTTTTTTTCTATGCAAAATGTATATTGTAAATAAAATTTCTATTGATTTGTGCAATGTTATTTAGTTCAAGAATTTTAATAGTTACGGATTTATGTCTAACTTTGGCTCCTAGGTCTGGGTGGTCTTTGGTCTAGCACAGTTTTAGAAGTCTGAATCTCTTCTCTCCCATATAGAGAAATGTGACTCAAAATTGTAAGAACTGTGCAATACTAAATTGTGGAAGCATTTGTCTCACAGATCACTTCGAAAATTGTTTTGGAATTGTGACATTTAAATGCTGGCAGAACTGAATAAAGAATTCACTTCTTCTATTAATTTCAATTATCTTGTATAAGCTTCTGCCCTCTTAAGATGAACAAGAATTTTTTAAATAACTTTGTAGTACTGATTCCAAAATCTATTAATCACTTTTTCTAATGGAATGTCAGGAATACGAGGGGCAAGATTCCGGAGAGGACAGATTTAGTTTTGTTTGAGAACAGTATTGAAGCTGTGTTTTCTCATGCTATAATCTTTCAAACACAGACACCTCCCCACCTTGCCAAGACAGATATTAAGGAAGAAAGGTTGGCTCTTTAGCTTCTTGCTCTCAGGCAACTCAGAATAGGTATTTGAATTTGAAATTTCTGCATTTTATTAGCTTCCCTCTCTTGTTCTGCTCGTTTTCACCAGGATGGTGCAAAATGTAATGGGGCCTTACAAAGATTAAGTTGGAATGCTGTTTATCTTTGTTTTAATATAATTGTATTATATTTTTCTATTACCGTGCAAGTATCTTAGAAGTATGAGAAATGCTGTCGGCTTAACTCCAGTTGTCCTGTTACATGAAAGAAGGGATGAATGTTTCCATTCTTACATGCAAGACTATTAATAGAAGCCTCACACGAGGTAGCACTCCCATAAGGAAGTTAATACAGTGGCAAATGGTGGGTGCAGATGCTGCAGTTAAGATCTGGTACCTGTGAGAAGCTGAAGCTGTAAAGAGATGATTTATTGACTGTTGATGGCAGAGACTGGTGAGCTGTTACATCTGTGCTGGGGTGAGCTGGTAAAATGTTAATACTTTAAAACGATTTTGGCGGACTGGCATTGTCCATCATTGATCCCTGAGATTAATTGCAGAAAGTTGATCCCGTTCCTTCACTGTAGTAATAGATACGGGCATCTGCTGCTTCATTTGCGTCTATCATACAAAGTATGTGCTACCTGATCTACTGGGGATGTGCAGTGAGTGCTTTTCTAGCTGGGGCTTTTCCTTTTTAGTTTCTTTGTTTAATCACTGTAGTCTTTTTTACAAAATGCTGTCTTAAAAATGAGTGAGCTCTTTTGCTGGGAATTCTGAAATCTTCATGAAATAGACATATTTTTCACCTGGACATGTATTTTGTCCCTGTTCTAAGTAACGGGGAAATATCTTAAATTGCTAAGGACCTATTATTCTTTCAGAAATGAAGATAACTATTGACCTCTTTTAAAGGATATTGTATAAAGTGTGTAACCAAAAAAACTCATTTCAGCTTTATGCAGGTAAGGCATAAAATGAAACAGTTAATTTTACTTTAAAAAAAAAGAGCCACAACTACTTCAACTTTTGTCAACTGGCACACACATCAATATATGAGCTTTTTTCATTAGTAATTTCATCAGAGTTTGTTTTCCTGATGGCCTTTGGTCTCAAATACTGAGCAGCAGATGAAGCAGGGGCAGCTCACTGCTGCTGTGCAACACCACTTGCGGTCCAACCTCTTCTGTGCTGAGCTTGTGCTCTGTATCCAGCTGGATTTTTTCCTAAAGATGTTTTCCATGTAGACATATTCCTGCTGGTGGAATTAAGATTACTGACTGGTTTGTTATTACCAAAGATGAGTTCCTACAAAAAAAACGCTGATGCAAGGAGTCACAGGAAGAACTGTCTAGCAGACAGGGGTAGCTAATGCAGGATATGGTGCTGGAATACCTAAAACCGGACGGAGCTAAAGGACAAAGAGAGCTTTGTGGAAGAACCCGAAGTAAACCATGGAAAGACATTAATAGGCTGCCTGTTCGGGCATAAAATTACATGTATTGATACAGGTCCCTGTCTCAGAAACTGAGACCTGTGGTACATCTTGAGATGTTTTAAGTGTGATCTGAGGTGGCAACAGTACTGCATAGTGGTCCCTGCCTGTTAAATTAAGAAATGTTTGGTTTGTGATATAGAAGTCATCTGCCTTTTACTTACGCTCATGAGGATTTACAAGTCTGAGCTCTCTGCCTTGGACCATAAGGAAGTTGTACCTATTGTTGCAGTATATGCATTGAGATGTTTTTTGGCCAGATTCTTACCTAATGCACCCAGTGGCTCTGCACCACATTCATGTGGGGTCTGTTGTCTCCATTCCAGCGTTGCTGTGAAGCAATCGCATTTTAACCCATGAAAAACTGGGTCATCCAGTACCGCTGTGTATCCATGATACTTTCTTCTTAACCATGTAACTTGTGAAATATGACTCTGTGACAGTCCATGCGGTCATTCTCTCTCCTTCACCACCTTGATTTGCTTATCAGATTTTTCTCTTGAGACGGGGTCAAAGCAAAACCTAAAAATAACAGTGTTTGCTTTCAGGAACAGAACTTCTTGCAATAGCAAGCTGCAAATGATGCGGTTCTCAGAGCATTTATATCTTCCTGCATAAGTTATTGACTTTATAAGGGCAGTATTCATGTAGTTAAAAAGCAAAACAAAACCAACCTCAAAACAGTCTTATGTATAAATTTTGCTCTCTTTTGGTCAGAAGTTTTCTTACATATGGAAATCACTACTTAAAAGCTGTACTGATAAGCTGTCTAAGTAGATGTTAGTTAAAGGTGTGAGACTTTTACTGCAGCAATAATGGCTGGATATTCTTGAGTGTGCTCAATATGCGTGGGAATGATTACAGAGTAAAAGAAAGGGATCATTTAATTTTTTTTTTTTACTAAAGTAGAAACTAGAATGATTTTCAGATGTTCTACAATTTCACATCAGATGAACTAGCTTTAGTGGAAGTCTCACTGTAGGTGGTAAACTAAAAAGATCACTTATCCTGAAGAAAAAGATTTTTTTTTCCTCTGCCTTGCCTTCCCCCCTTGCAACACCCCCACCCTTAGGAATTCAGTGTCATTTGAAAGTTATTTTGGGTCAAAAGAAAATTGATCAAGAATGACAGTTAATGGTTTCAGTGCAGGAGGCTATGAAGGACAAACTGATTGAGAATTTAGATTAGCTGTTCTTAGAAAGCAAAAGATTATTCTCAGGTGGAGGGTGACCATGACTCTTCCAACACTGCACACAGGATAAGGTGTGTGTACCCAACTTGTGTTACGTGCTAGTGATAAGCTTGCTTTGAATCTGGGACCCTATAGAGTCTCACTTCCATATAAAATTCCTATTTATCCTTGCGTTACATGCATTTGTTTGTGCTTGTGTTATTGGCAACCCCTTCGCTGCTTTATTACCCTCTCTACATGTTTGTGTGCTATAAAGTATTGTTTTTCTATCTGATTTTTGGGCCTTTTTTGCAATGATCATATAATACTAGAAAGAATTTCTGGTTTTACAAAAACTAAATTCTTGCTTTGGCTGTTTATGTTTATCTGTCTAGTGAATGTAGCTCCATGTAGCTCCTTTGAAATTAGAAAAATGTAATTTAATATTAATAGACAAATGCTTTGGTGGCATGCTAGGTGAAGAATGCATGTACAAAACCTAAAATGCATGCAGTCTCAGTTTACTGAACAGGAAGACAGCTTAATGAACTAGAAATATATCTTGCAGAGTATGAGCTCAGAAGTGAAACAGATCTGCAATCTAGTTAAACCAGGGCAAGATCTTAAAATTATTTATCAAATGGTGTGTATTTTCTAGTATTGTGGGGTTTGGTTGCTTGCTTGATTGATTGATTATCACAAACAAGGCTCAAGAGAAGGTGAAGGTGAGGACAGAATCTGTTGTTTGTCGAGGATAATTGGAAGTTCCAGGGAAAGCACTGCATGGTTTAGCTGACCAGAAAATGTCTGTCTTTTTTTCTGTTTATGCCTTTAGCTAAAGCATTAAAAACTGTGCAGTGTGAAATAAATAGAGACGTTAAAGGTTCACTTTGTGCATTCTGGTTACTGTAGAGCTTTGTAGGGATACTAGGCTGCTTCTTTTCTGAAGGCTGAGAGGAAAATTTGCTGGTTTGCCGTATTTTTTAAGATCATCCTGAGCCTCAATTAGGGTAGTTACGGTAGAGTGTAATCTGCTGCATCTGGCTATTCCCACATGTGAATTTAAAGACTGGAACTGTGTTCAGTGAGTCAGAGGAGAGCATCCCTGGGAGAGAGGAGCTGCTCCGACGGCAGGCAGGGGTCTAAACCAGCCTAAGAAGATAACAGCGACTTCCTCATTCTGATGGCATTGCCTGTAACGTTATCTGGGTGAACACCTTCGGGAGAAGCTGTAACCCATCCCAGGGTGCAGGCGAGTAGGTTATTTGGAAGCTGTGGGTATCGGAGCAGCTGCCTCCTCACCATGCCGAACAGGATTAAACAGATTGACACTCTGGGATCTCTTCACTCAGTAAATCCTACCTGCTGCGGCAACGGGCAGCCGAGTGGCTGCAAATACTGGATCCTGGATTTAGGTACAAATATGTGCAGTACAGATACAATGGGAAGGGGGAGGCAGGTTGGTGGGTTGTTCAGGGGATGTTTTGAAATCATGGGAGTTTAGTAGGATGCTTTTTTTCCTCCTCTTCTCTCTGTTTCTCTACTCTCCCCTCCTTCTGATCTGACCCCAGCCAGAAAACACAGTGTTACAGAAAGGACCTATATGGGAAAGGGAGCAGTTATGAAATTAATCTTCTGTGTAAACTACTGAGATGCTGTACAGTAAGCTCTTTCAGAAAAGCTTGTAAGAGGCATGTGCTGCTTTATGGGGGGTTTTAGTTGTACTAGGGAAATGAGAAATGAGAACTCTTGCTCTGTGAAACATAGCAGTATTTTAAGAGATTAGCAGAAATTTTCTTAGCGTGTTGATGCTAAACCAAAGAAATCATAGATTATTCAGTATGTGTCACTTCTGTTAAATTGTTGTTGGGGAAATAGAGCTTGAAAAGAAAGGGCAGTTGGGTTTTAAATCGATCTGTGAAATTTATTTAGAGGCAGCATTGGTTCTGAAATGTAATATGGAGGTAAGCCATGCTCTTTTCAGTCTCGACTGGAGGAGCACAGAGGTGAGGATAAGGAAGTTCATGTTAAACTCATTCTTGTTGGGTCTTCTCCCATTCCTCCTTTGTAATTTTTAACAGGAAACAATATTTGTGCTTGGTATTTGCTCTATTGCTGCTGAACAAGTTTGTATGATGCTCATTAAAACGTTGGAAATGTCTCCAGGACAAAACATTGCTAACCTTTAGTGTCTGGAGTTGATGCACCTGTTGGGATGCCTTACATACCTGTTGCCATGTGCTGTGCACGTATATTCAAAAAAAGCAGCAAAAAAGCAAGTTATAATCAGTGTTATTTGATAATATCCAAACAGCAGTTACGGATGGATGAGAGGAGAAGGAGGATGGTAGGAGGCTTGCAAACATGAAATCAAGGATGTAATAGGAATTAATCTTATCAGAGACCTCTGAAGATAGGGTTGTGTGTCAGTGGATGGTCGTACCTCTCAGTAGTTCCTCAAAAGGTAATAGGGTGTTGGAGTTCCAGCCAGTGGGAGTTAATGTTAGCAGGCTGTCATCTCTGATCCAGCAATAGAGCTGTGTTCTCAGAAGGCTGCTCTGTAGCCCCCAAGTGCTGCACAGTCGCTTCCTTAAACAGCAATCATTCCAGTTTTTAGAAGTAAACAAGTGCAGGTTTACAGTGCTTCTTGCAGGAAGGTAGGAGTGAAAGGAGTCAATTATAAATAGTAGTTGATAGGCAGAATGTTCTGCAGCAAAATATTTAGAGCAAGTGCTCACCCAGAGCTGTGACTACTTAGTCTGCTGGAGGTCTGTTCATGGCACGGCAGCAGTCTTCTCTCCATGTTGCTTTGCCTTCTCCTGTCTTTGCTGTAGCTCCTTTGCTTCACTTTTAAACTCCTGGTGTTGCAGTGGTTAGTTTACTTCCAAATAATTTTTACAGAACATGTTTTATAAAGTGCTGGGTGTAGTCAGTTCCTATCAGTGAGAGGCTTTCCATTATGACCATAAATTAAGATCATAGGCGCATATGAAGTCTTGCTTGGCAAACATACATGGTTTCACAAACATTTTTCATTGTTCCCTTTCTGTGTCTTAACAACAGATGTCCATGCATACAGATCATGTCATAAGGAGGTTCAATAGCCTTTCATAATAGGGAAACAAAGCTTACTTGCATACCCCAGCATAACTGTAGCTATGCCATCTCATGAACTGGAACAAGTAAAAATTGTATCTGTGGTGTCACTGGCCACTGAAAGCTTAAAGCTGTAATGCAGATTTAGACTTAATATTCAGAATGTGCTCTAGGGCATGATTTTGTCTGTAGAAGACTTTGACATTGCTTTGAATTGCATTGAATTACAAAGTTTGGTACATTTTTCATTAAAATGTTAGAATTCGTGTACAATTAATAATTATGTATTCCTGCGTAATTAAATGATCTGAGTTTTTATCCCACTCACACATCAAGCCTGATGAAAGAAAAACTCATTCAGATATAGGGGAGAAAGAAAATAGGGATTTGAGTAATGAATTGGCAAGAAAGTACTAAAACTAATATGTATTGTATTTTTGCCTTTATCTGACATCAGCTGGAGAAAGTGGTGTTGGTAGGAGGAAACCAATTCTCATGGTAATTCCACCCATTTCTGTAACTTTTAAAATGCTTTGCATATGAGACAAGAGAGACAAGATAAATACTGAAGTTGATTATGGTTATCTGTTGGAGAGAGTGTTTCAGTCTGGAACTGAATATTGAAAATAACATACTTTTCAGTTACCTTATGAGCTGGAAGAAACAATAGCATGTATGTGTTTTAGTCCCTAAGTGGATCATGTGAGTCTATATTGCTCTTGGGAAATTTGAGAGGCAAATCTTGTGGATAAAATCCGGGGAATAAATGTACAACCCCCAAACTTAACCGAAGTTATTACCCATCTGGGAGCTGGGTTTTGAAGGAGGAAAGTGGTTGTAGGAGTAGAGAAAGATGAGAGAATTAGCTTTGAAGAAATACATTTTTTGTATGTACAGTAGATTGCTTAAAAGAATGTATGTGAGTCAACCTTTCTTTTTTCCTCTTGCATAGCATTTTATGATATATCAAGCCTCAGAAATAATTCATCCATAAAACAGGATGCTTTAACTGTAAAGTAATTGTTAGCAAATGGTGTCCAAGAGAGGATAAGAATCTCTGAGGACTGAACTCAGAGGATGCAGTGGGAGAGTCCAGTTATTACTAATGGGTTGGTGTAATTCTTGGCATAGATTCACATATACACTTTGAAAGTCTATTCTTTTAGAATACAGATGGAAGCTGTTAAGTATGTGCTCTGTGTGCCTTTCTATCTCCACAAAGAGCATTCGAGAAAAATCCTCCTTAAACTGAGCTCATGTAGCAGCTATAAAGTTACACATGCAAAGGTGCTGCTTTCCTGACCTCTGTGTCCTTACTCACTCTTTCTTGGTTTTTCCAAATCATTAGGCTGCAGGACTTGCCAGAGAGTTAGCTGGAGGTGCTGTTTCATGGTTAGTAAAAAATGAGCTACATGTCAGGTAGGGCTAGTTTATTTACCCTGTGCTTGCACATATGATCCAGCTGCTTCTTATGCATCAACACCAGCAGTCACACAGCCAGACCTGAGAGTAGATCCTGTAGAAAATGCTACACCGTTCCCTCCTCCCACACTCCAAGATGCCCCCTAAAAGCTCACAGACAACAAAAACAATAACAACAACAGCAAAATGTTACGAGGTATAGGAGTTTATCTAAGAAAAATACCGATGTCCTTTCATAATTGCCATCCCTGCTTGTGAACCTAAGGATTTGAGACTGGGGTATTTTGCTCTGAGTGAGTGGATAACATCCACAGCTATCCACATTTTTGTCTGAACTACTCCTGACTTTTTTCTCCTTTAATTTGGATGTATTGGACTGGACTTTTCAACTGAACTGGACTTTTCAGTCTATTGAAAAGGCCATTTCTGTAGCTCTCAGGTGGATTACCTGCTCTGTGAAATAAGCCAAGTCTGAGCAGCAGTGTGGACCAGAGGTGTGTATGGAGTTAACCCCCGGCAACCTTCTGCCTCTAATCCTTAGAAGTCTGTTCCCTCCACTGCAGCACTTTCCACTCAGACTTTTTATAAGTACTGTATGAAAACTGAGTAATTTTAAATTGTTCTTTTAGCCTCAGCTCGTTCTCAAACCAGCTACTAAGTTCTGAGTTTTAACTATTTTTAAAGATGTAAGAGGAAAATGTATGCTTTCCTGAAGGTTTATAATGTTTACAATCTTCATGTAATAAGGACTTGTAACTCCATTTTGGTATTAAGAAGAAAGTGTTTATATATAAGCATTTTTTGATTTTGCTAAAATGTCTGTATTCCTGTGTATTGCTACTGAAGCATATTCAAAACACGTAGTGAAGAATTTCTAGATTTTTCTTCAAAAGTATGATGGAACAATTTCAAATTTCCAATTTCTCAGAGAGAGACGAGAAGGAGTATTAATAAAACTTTGAAAAGAAAGGTGGAGTTTGATTTCATACCAGAAATGTATTTGCATCTTTATGTCTTTGTTAGATGTCTAAGAGAATATCTGTATCCAAGTATCCGACATATACGGTTTTGCATCATGGTCAAAAGTCTTTATTGAACTGATGGGCCTAAACTGAGCAAAGCAGAAATGTTCCAACTTACATTTCAACTTAATTTCCCTCTTGCTGTGTTGCATACAGCTATCTTTCAAACAGATTACTTCAGTGAAGCAGCAGCATAAGAATGGGCTGTCGCCTTAGATAATGGAAAGTTTTCTCTAGATGCTCATTGCAAGACTAGTAATGAACATGTTCATAATCTGCTTTTGAGCAGAGGTACAAGCAGCTGTAACAATCCAGTGAATTTCCACATCTAGGCTTGTGTTGACTCTCCTTTAGGGGAGATAATGAGAGGAACAGAATTTAGGTGATAGAAGTATATTCCATCCTGCTTTGAAAAGACAACATCAGTAGCATTCCCTGATGGTGTGTCTCACAGAGAATTGTTAAATCTTCTTGCTAAACCACTTAACCTATTTTCTGTTTCCTTGCATTTTAACATTGGACTGGACTCCTCCAGTCAATCTTCTTAAGTGTTTATAAAAAAGACACCACCCAACTTATAGTTTATGTGGAGTAGTTTGTTCTAAGAAGACTTTCATAGGGATCAGCCGCCTAGAGGAGCTGTAGGAAATACTGGGGACTTGATGAAAAGAAGAAATGTTTTTTTCACTAGAAATTAAGAATTTCTATTGAAATTCTTTTAAGAAATTCAAAGAATTAAATCTCTTCATTTCCACCAGATAACTTATTTGCCCCTAAACTTAGGCTTGCAGTTGAGTCTATAGTTAAAAAAAGCAGTAGTTATTGTTTTGTAGAAATTATTACAGGTTTCCTTTCCTTCCTCTGCTTCATGTCTTACTAAAGCAAGTAATGAGGATTCTCATTTATTGCCTTTTAATTGCCTTTCAAAAGAAGTTTAGGGTTTTTTGTAACCTTTTTCTTTCCTATTGTTTTCTACATCCAAATCTGTTTTGGATGGCACTCCCATGATCTTATCACATCGTTTTCCTGTGGCCACTTAAGTAATATTAGATGGATGGGAGCTGGAGAATGATGCGAGGAATTGGAATTTAGAGGACTTGGTGAATGAGGCAGTTCACAGCATCACCTTCCTCCTTAGGCTTTATTGGGAAAATTCGAGGAAACAAAAACAATGGAAAAGTTGAACGACAAAATGTAGCTTTTTGTGTGTGCATAATATGGGCTTGATTGTGCCAAAGAAAATTCAGCAGTACATATGTTATTCCTGAGGAGACTGTAATCAAGTTAACGAACATGGCAATGATTCTGTTTTCAGTGTTGGTGTATTTGAATTGCACACTGAGATAAAATGCCACATCTTTGATTAATTTATAGTTTTAAAATAGTGGTTTTAAAATGCTCTATACCAAGGAGTTATCTTTCCCCTTTTAACTCGGTCTATATTCAAAGTTGATGAATTTGTGGAACAGTATCTTCCCCTTCCCTAATCTCTTAAAATATTTCATCCTGAAAAGGCTTCCCTGCAGCAGATAGGCATTATGACTTTCAACAGCTCTCTGCTAGTCAACCTTGACAGTGAGTCTGTTTAAAAAAACCTTTGTATTTCCAGTGTGACTGATCTTTATTAAAATCACGTGTGCTCTCATTGTATTGCTCAGGTTACATTCCCATCTGAAGACAAAAAATATAAAACTAGTTCGGTTTCTAATCACTGTCATCTAAGTCTGCTCTTGGTAATGTAGGTGTTGAGGTAGGATTGCACTGGGAGGAAGTTGTCTGTCATCACCTACAGTCGTCTCGTTACACAGTGGGGAGGCTGAGAGCAGTGGCATGGCCACAAGGGCTCCAGACGGTGTGTGCACCAAAAAGGTCAGCATTTTATGATGCAAAGTGTAATGTTTGTACAATTAATCACTAAGATCAATTAATTGGGTAAGGAGCAAACGTCATTGTATAATGAATCTCTGTCATTAATATCATTAATTGGATAAGGAGGAAACATCATTTTTTAGCTATAGGAATCTTAGAGGACCCGTTTTTATCACTATTTTAGCCATTCCATCTTTGCTCCCAATTCCCTGAGTTACTTTCTCAATGTATTTTTTGAGGGCTACAACAGTACAACATTTAGAAAGAGAAAATGACCAAAGTTACTGTAATAGCCCCAAAGCTAAACAGTATGAGTTTATTATTATTATTGAGCATATGGCAGAGTTCCTGACTTGAGATTGATGTGTTTGTACAGCTGTTGCTAAAGCTGTGGCTCAAACAATTGCTAGTTGTTCTAATGAGCTCTTCTGCTTTGAATCAAGAGGATGGGGGGGAAAAGAAAAAAAAGACTTAAAATTGCTGTTGGATTATTCTGTGTATTTAGGTTAATGTGTAACTGCAGTAGGTGAACAGGAAAAAGGTAATTTTTTAGTACAAGTAGTCTAATAACTTAGGGATTTAAAACAAATGAACCTTGATAAAGACATTTCTTTAGGTTCATTTGTTTTTGTAGTTTAATATAGTAACACTGTGTACAGTCTCTTTATAAACTTTACTAGTGCACTTGAAGGTATGCTTAGCAATTGTTAATAGTATTTACCCTTTGTGTTTTAAAGTGTTTATTGACTCATCATATATTCTGTCAGTTTTACTAGAGAATTTTTGGAGGTTTTCTCAAGTGTTGGAATTTTTTAAGACATTTGTAGAGAGAATAAAATGCATCTGCTTTCATTTTCTTGAGGTCATGCATTTGTAGATACGTGGCAGAGGTTATACTTGCTCCAATTTTTTCAAACTTCTGGACAAAAGGAAAAAAAATACTTTTGTCTCAGTATTTATGCAGATTTTGTGTGGAATTAGTTTTTGCCTTCATAACTATGGGACTTGTTTATATTGATTACATTAAGTGGTGGGAGCTACATTCTCAATTTCAGAAGTACAGCAGAATTATGTCTCGCTATTTCCTTTCGAAATCAGACTTGCTGAAACTTGCTTTTGCAATATCTTAGCAGTATACAACCTTTTTCTTGATATACTGGGGGTTGTTTTAAAATCTACATAGGATAAATTCCCTCCATTGGGATGCCCTGCATTGCAGAGCTTTTGCAAAGGGAAGCATGGCATGTGTTGCTTTAAATAACATCCGAGATCGTGATTCTTCCTCATGCAATTTCTGCAGACTTGCTTCTCTCCCTCCCTTCCTCCAGAGCTTTCTCTGCTTTCAGCGGAGCTGAGGGCTTGCTGAGTGCATCCTTTTCCACCCCTTTTGGTTGGCTGTTCCGTTATCTGTATTGATACAGGCATTTTTGTTTCGTGTCTGTTCATAATCTTCCTCTTCTGGACTGATGCACAAAGCATATCAGATGAGTTGCTGTGCTGCTTCAGAGCTGTATTTCTGGGATTGGAGCTTATTTTTATCCATTTCTGAGCGAAAATTTACAGCAAAAATTAGAGTAGCAGATGATAAAACCCCTACAGCTCAGTAACAGATGAGCAGAATTAATTGTGCAGTTGCCCCAATTAAAATCTGAAACTGCTCATCACGAGTCTTGTCAGGAGTGATTCCCATTCGTAGTGTGTGACATACAGCTCTGCCACGAGCAAAACTGCATCTTTGCTGCTGGCATCCCTTAGCATGGCTCTTAGGAGGTGGGTGGCACGTGGCAAGCACGAGACCGATGGATTGTCAGCAATCAGCTAAACTCTGTCCAGTGTCTTAAGTGTCAGTGCTGCCTACAAGGCCCAGGCCCAAAGTTTCTGGAGGGAGGAGTGGTTGAGCCTTGCCTTCATCAGCTCTTCTACTTTGGTCATTCTGTAATAGTTGGATATATACCTGATACTAGGCTATCTAGCTCAAATAGTATTTACAGAGAGTTTAAAACATTTGTGTCTCTGCAGTAAAGCTCAAAAATGCCTGTGCTTTGAAAAGAGTCATGTAGTAGAGTCTTTGACTCTATCAGAGAGAAACTTTGATAAATGTGATCTTACAAGCTACTGTATTTAAAGCAAAATAGGGAAAATACATTGGTACTGTGGGAAAACCTGCTTGCTATTACAGAAAAGCAGTATTTCTCTAATTCTCTTTCACTAGATACTCTGAAGAACTTTCTGAGCTATTTAATGGGAAGAAGGGTGACACCTTAATTTTCTTACATGACATGGTATGTGTCAGCCCCTATGAGGGAATTGTTAATATGTAACTTAAACCTGTCACTGAAAATCTTGCCTATTGTAGGTCTGCAGAGCAAATAATCTTCTGTGCTCCTTCACACTGATGTAAAATGATGTCCTATAAAGGGAGGCACAGGTGAAGTGCAAGAGATACGTAACTGGATGATGGCCCTAGTTGGCCTGAGGGAACTCGCTGGAGGTTGTGCACAAAAAGGAGAAACCTTTGCCTGAAAATTAGAACATGTTTCTGTTCATTAGCCCTTAAATAAAAGCATGCAAGTGCCTGTGCAGTTAGTGGTTAGGGGAGATGCACCCTCCCTTCCATTGGGAGACAATCATATTTAAATAATCAGGCCACTTGCTTTGATCTGTGAAGAGGATGGCTCAGTACACTGACATAGAGTGAGAACTTGACAGAGAAACATTGCTAAATTACATAAATCTGTCCTTGGAGCGTTCTGCCAGGCACATGGATGTAGCTGTCTTAAAATCTGAACAAACAGGTGGCCAAAAGAATAGACTTGGAAGTCCAGACACTGCCTATTGAAATATAAGCTGCATAGAGGAAACCTGAGATTTAATCTATTAAAAGGTTGTGGTTTTCACAAACTGTGAAACTAAACTTCAACAGTCTAAGTCTTAATACTTCCTACTTGTGACACAAAATTTCTCTCCAGAAATAGGAGAGAATAACAACTTATTGCAAAGAGTGTAATGCCCCACAAAGTCCACTCTCCCTTTCTGTAGTGCTGCCTTGTGCTTGTAGCAGTATACAAGATTTACATTTGAGGTTTTATTTCCCTGTAGTCTGAATTCCAGGGAGCACAAACAGAACTACTTTTGTTAACTTGGGAAGGTTTTTTTCTGGCACACTATCATGCCTTCTTCCTGCTTAAAAACCCCAAAAATCAACAACACAAGTGTGAATGCAGAGTTGTTTTAAGAGGAGGGTTTTTCCCCGTCTGAATTTTGATGGTGTTCAGCTCACAGATAGCAGTTGTGTTTGCAGCTCTCTCTGTGTACACTCTGTAATGCATGTAAAACTAGTTAAAAGCTTAAATGGAACAACTGGGAAAACCTTGGTTTACAAAAACTTGGTTTTAAATTTATGGGGTAGGAAGGCAGGAGAAGATACTAAGAAAAAAGTAATGATAACATAGCAATAATAGGCTTATGCCACTACTTTTTTAATTCAAATGAACAGTGTATTCTTTTTGCTCTTACTCAGAGGTTTTCTTCATTCTGATGCAGTTGCAAATAGACTGTTGAATGACTTTTCTCAATCTTAGAAAGACCTTTGGAAGTCGTTAAGATGATAGTCTTAGGGGCAGGGTTGTTGTTGTTTTTTTTAATTGCTTGTTGGGCAGTTTAGTATGTCATTAAGAAAAGCTGAAGACTATCTAGCCTCAAGCTTAGAATTCCAGTCTATCTGATGTTAAGATAATCAGCTTCTGATGATGTGGAAGACTTAATTATTGCATACATGTAAATCTAAGTGCTCTGCCCTAGTGCCTGTATCAGTCAAAATTAATATAGATAATTTATTAGTCAGGGAAGATGTGCTAAGGAATTGAACTCTCTGTCTATTCACATACTAAAAAGATTACTAACTGATATTTTGGCATAGTGCATAACTTGAAATAAATGACAAGAAAGGTTTGCTGACCAGAGATGAAGTCACTGTTTGTTCCAACACAAATACGATTGAGGGATTTTCTTCTATATATTGAGTACTAGCTTTCTGCATTTTGTGATTTTTTTTTTTTTTAAAGAAACTAGTTTTATGTAAGTCATATCGCTCTACCTCACAAGTGAAATCCATGCTTCCCAAAGGGCATGGTGGAAATGCCCCATTTGCAAGCCTGATAATGCTTTAGGTGCATTGTCTTTAAATGGTAACTGCTTTAAATGGTAACTGCTGTTATGACTGCTTTTTAAAAGTTGAAACACATCTAATGTCTTTTGATGTACATTCCAGTACCGATTTGCAAAAAATAGGCAGCAAAGATGTTTTTAAGAGGATACCCAGCAGGAGAGAAATAAACTTCCTGACGCATAGAAAATTATCTGAATGGTCTTGTACGTGGCAGATTGGTAACCTTTTACCTCAAAAGCAGTTACCAGGCAGAAATTGCACGTATGTTCATGACTAAAATAATCCTTGCACTCTTTTTTAATGCCTTCCTGATCCATCAAATAACAAGTGATCACCGTGTATGCAGGCAGGCTTTTATAAACTTTTGTCATTAGATGCTTGTCAACTCCATCTTCCATATTAAACTTTAAAGTACATCACTGTAGATTTGTGCTTTCTGTGTTTTGTGCTCATAATGTATCTGCAGCAGATCTTATTGATCAGCTAGTTGATTTCTCCTGATGAGTTTTCTGGGCTTTTTTTGATTAGTTGATTGACTGAGTTTTTGTTCCCTGAAGTCCATGGTGGATGGCAGATCTGCAGTGCCAGAATGACATGCCGGTCAGGGTTACTCAAGTTTGCTTTGCTCCATTTTTCAGTCTTTGCCCCATCGCTGTTTCAAAATCCAGAGACTCTGAAATGTTCTTATTTTTGATTTTGGAGCATTTTGTATTTAGAGTTACAGAGCATCAAGCAGATTTAATTTGGTTCCCTAGGTAAAGGAGTCAGGGGTTCTGTAGCCCCTTGCAGTAAAACTCAAAAAACAGCAATATGGAAATAGTTAATATGAAGCAGAGTCTTTCAAGTCATCAACCAGCTTAACATGGCTGATTTATTTTTTAGGGGAAAAAAGCAGTTTATTAGTCACAGATGTGCATGTTTCTAGTGTCAAGAAAGCTGGGACTAGAATGAGAATTCCCATTTCCCTTCCCGTTTTAAAAAATTTGCCTGTTTGTTGGAGGTAACTTTATCTTCTAGTTTGTGGGGGTCAGAACCCACACTGCCTGCCCTTTAGCTTCAAAAATATATTTATGGACTCTGAGTGAACCCTCTGACCTCACTACCAGAGCAACATATGTGGTTTTTACTTTCAGGGAAATGGCACTTAAATGGCTTTTTTTCTTATTGTGGCTATGAAATATAAAACAAAGCCCGTCCGTTAGGTTTTTTAAAGTACTTTACTGAATTGCACAACTTTCTCTGCTTGAACAAGTAGTGGTTTTACTAAATTCAGTGGTTTCTTGTTGGGTTGGTGTTGCTGTGTGTGACTGCTATATGTGAGTTGGGTTTTTCTTCTCTCCAAGATGTCCATCTGTTTCATTTATCTTTTTCTAAAAGGGAGTCTGATTCTCACTAGAAAGTTTACTGTACTTGAAACACATTTGGGGTTAGCATACCCCAATTTTCTTCCATCTGATTTGGTTTTAAAATTCCATGTTGTTCTCAGTTCAATTTTGAATACTCCTTTTTTCCTCTCAGTGTGTCTTAGTGATAAAATACTCTTAAGCAACACTAGAAAAACAATTTTCTGTGTAGTCATAAAGGAAACAAAGCTGATTTCGTGTAAACAATCCCAAGCATGGTAATCAATCAAACCAAGTCTATGCCTAATTATTTAGATAGAAGTCCTATATAGTGATGGGACAGGGAGAAGTGAGACTCCTATGGGGCTGATCTCACTGTGAAGGTGAAAGGTCTTCTTGTGCTCTTGAAAATGCTTGTATTGGATATTGATATTCCCTAGTGCTTCGATCTGGCAATGCCTCTACATTAATACATGAACACAGGCACCCAGGTTTTGTACATGACTGTGCTTGAGTATTGTTACTGGGGTCCTGAGGAAACAGATGGAAGTAAGTAAGTGGAAAATTGGATGCCTGTTGGCTGGGTTGGGAAAATAGATGGTAAAGGGTCTGACTGGGAAAACACTGACATGGAATTGAGTGGTAACGCAGCCATGAGGCTTTAGAGATGTTGTGGGCTGGTATTCTTTGCAGGTTAACACTGTTTATTTTAAATCTCTGTTTTTTAATGCCCTATTTAATAAAATTGGATCTTTAGACTGATGCTTTTACAGCAATTAAATATTTTTATTTATTTTAAAAAGTGGTGTTATTAACACATACAAGTATCTTAAGGGTGGGTTTCAGGAAGATGAGGCCAGGCTCTTTTTGGTGTCCAGTGACAGGACAGGGGGCAACAGGCACAAACTGGAACATAGAAAGGTCCATCTGAATATGAGGCAGAGCTGCTTTACTGTGAGGCTAGCAGAGCACTGAAACAGTCTGCCCTGAAAGGTTGTGGAGTCTCCTTCTCAGGAGCTACTTAAAACCTGCCTGGATGCAACCCTCTACACCCTGCAGTGGGCATGGTCCAGCTGATTGCCAGAGGTCCCCAACCTTTGTGATTTTCCTTCTCTCTGAGTGATTTCAAGCTTTAAGAGCAAAGTGGAGCAGTGCTATCATTTCAGTATACTACTTACACGATGTCCACTTTTGTGATTCCCTGAAGCCCTAATAATACTTCAGTAAGGATTTCGTATTAAGTCATGCAGAATGGAAGATAAGAAGCAGTTACATGCTGTACGCCAAATGAAAACTAATGTTGTGTAGGAGGATATGGCTGAAGTATGTGCTGCGAAACGCATCTGGCTTACATTGTTTTGTCTCTTAGATCCTCTCTGCTCGAGCAGAGTGTATGTATTTCTCTGTGCTCTTTTCCCTTCTTCTGCCTACAAACTCTTGGCTGACTTGGGTTAAGAGTTAGGAGTGGTACAATAGAAGTACAGTCATATAAAAACACTTGCCTTCCATAGGTTCAGGGCCTCTGTCCTGTACTACTTGGTTTTACAAGAAATTTGGTCGTTGCTAAGTGTAGCTTTTCGAAAGGATGTGTGAAAATCTGAGGAGGTGGAGCACACTTTAAAAAAAGAAGGGGTTTATTAACTGGAGGCATGTTACGTGCTTAGGAATAGATATCTTTATGTGAAAGTCAATTGTATGCAATCGGTTACTGCACCACCATGCTGCCTTTTTGTAAAAAAGGAATAATTGCAAAGGAAAGAAATGCAACAGATATAAAAATACAAGTACATGGTGAACTTCTGTGAAGGCATAATTTTTTTCTTCTTATGTAAACAAGTGAATGTTCTCTACTTTATTTGCGTGGAAGGAACCTTGTATGAACTGTTATTGAGAGGAAAACTATATACAAATGAAAGAAAAATTTGGCTGAGTAGTTATAACATTTTCAAGTTTGGGAGTTTTGGAAATGAGGCATTTAGTTTGTGCTTTAAGAAACTTACTTACAAGAGCACCACCACTGTTTTACCATCTTCTGTAGTCCACTAGCAGAATAGCAGAAGATTATTTATTGACATATTGAATCAGCTGATGTGATTTCTGAAACAAGGCATCTGATCATAGTTAAAATGCATTATACAGTAAAGGTAAAGATAAGTTTGGTGAAAGACCAGTCAAACTAAATTCTTACAGAGTTTTAATAGGAGATTGTTTGGATTCCTGTGGAGAGCTTGCAGATGGTTGCAAGTTTTGTTTGGAATTTTTTTAATAAACAGATCAGGGTTTTTTTAATAAAGTCAAAAATCTGTCATGACATGGATGCTGATGACTAGTAGGTTTGCTTTTCTTGCATATGTGCTGAGAAACCTTAAGCAGTAATCCTGGTGCCTTGAGGGATATTCAGATTGCAAGCTGAAAACCATTGTTTTAGATAATTAATTTCTTCCTTATGCTTTCCACTTCAGCAAGAAAATAATGTAGCAGTTCTTAGCACTACTCTCCCGAGATGTAGAGACAAAGACAACTAGTGTTGCTCTGCATCTGCTTTTTTTGCTAATACCCATTACTTAAAGCCTTGAAGCCAGGTTAATGGCACCAGGTGAACTCGCCTTACCTGTGCACACTGCAGCTGTTGCTGGAAGATAATTCTGCAGATGTGACTTGGTTTAAAGAGTTAGCAGTGAGCTTGTTAGACTGAAAGTATGTTTTATAGAGTTTATCTTCAGCTTTGTGGAAACACGATGAAAGTGGTGGTTAACAGCAATTATTATGTATGTGTTCATACAGTATAAGCTACAAATGTTCTTGGCATCAGAGCTGATGTATCTTAGTGGTGACATGCCATGGGTTTTACTGAAACAGAGAAACCTTTTCATAAACAGCATGATAGATCACATTTTGGATTCCAGTGGAAGTGTGCCCTTTGGCACAGCTTGGACATGAAGGAAAAAGAAGTCCTTACTTTTTAGATCTACATTTTATGACTGTTCCCTCATCTCCATTCAAAACCATGATTTACACTTAGTGCTCTGTGGAAATGGAACAGCCTCACATATTTGTATGTGGATCCAAGAATTTGGATGTTTATGATTAAGTGTATTGCTACATCAATGTGACCATATTATTCTGCAAAATTCAGACTAGCTCTGGTCAGACTGGCAATACACCTCTTGAGGAAAAGCTGCCAGAAAAGGTGACCTGAACATCTGTGTCAAGCTTCAAGAAGGAGCACAAGCACTGCATTTAACTCCCAGCAGTAGAAACATTCAACAAAACATTATTTATGTCACCCTTATGTAAACTATCTGCAAAAGTGAATACATGGAAGGGGGAAAAGCCCCCCATATTTAACAACCTAGGATAGTCTAGTGGTAGACAATATTTATAACAGTGGTGTTACAAGAATGTTTCCAGGTCCCCACTTCATCCACCCCCTTCCCCCCCCCCCAACCCCCCCCCCCCCAAAA
This sequence comes from Donacobius atricapilla, assembly GCA_013397315.1. Classification (NCBI taxonomy): domain Eukaryota; kingdom Metazoa; phylum Chordata; class Aves; order Passeriformes; family Mimidae; genus Donacobius; species Donacobius atricapilla. The sequence continues at coordinate 235,229 of WBMY01004600.1, forward strand.
AAGTGTATTTTTAGGAAAAGAGAACTGCTGGGTGAAACAGCATTGTGCTGCATGGGGAAAAAAAAAAAAGAAATCTAGTCTCACAATAGCTAACCAGTGGGTGTTCATCATAAGCATACAGTCCTGGTCAAGTGATGGGAACCTTGGTGGGAAAGTGTTTTTGGCCTTGTGCACCACATTTAACTATGGCTGGAGAAAAATGTATACTTTGTTTCATTACAGAACTTCAGAACTTCAAGTGTCATCCAGCGAACTACTGCTGATCCTGAGATTTCAGCACGTGGGCTTTTAAAGTTTGCTTTGTGCCTTTTTAAGAAACAAACAAAATAAAGCCAAAACTCAGACAAAATTTTAAAAAAAGACAGACATTTAACTGTCTTCTGGTTTCTTTTCCCTCTGTCCTAAGGGTAGGGGAAATATATAAATAACGAAAGTAATTGGAGCATTTGTAATTAAATTTGGTGTTTGAAAAATGATTTCCTTATCTCATTGAGGCAATTATTGTTACCATTCATGTCTTTGCTCAAAGCAGTAAACATTAAAAGATAAAACAAGCATATCCTTCCATAAAGCTACATGATAAGGAAAGTATAATCCTCTATCAAATAAGCATCAGCAGTGGGAAGTAGGAATGACAGTTGAGGCAGGAACAACTGAATGAAGCTTGACTGTCCTAAACACATCAGTGGCGCTTATGTGTGGACGGCCATGTGCAGCATGGCCACTGAAAGCTGCGGTGTCATTAAAGGCCAGGTTACCTCAAAAAAATCTCATTGATTTGTCCATAAGTTCAGTTCCATTTCCATTATTACATATGTCCATTTGCCTTGTTTCTCACTTGCCAGTGCTTCAGCTTTTAAGTGCTCCCCTTGTTCTTTTTTCCAGACTCCCTTTCAGTCTCCAGCAATGACGCCAGTCCTCCCGCTTCCGTAACGTCACTTCAGCCCCACATGATTGGTGCTCAAAGCTCCCCGGGCCCCAAGCGCCCTGGCAACACCTTGAGGAAGTGGCTCACCAGTCCTGTGAGACGCCTGAGCAGTGGGAAAGCAGACGGGCACGTCAAAAAGCTGGCCCACAAGCATAAGAAGAGCAGAGAGGTCCGTAAAAGTGCCGATGCAGGCTCTCAGAAGGACTCCGATGACAGTGCAGCGACCCCACAAGATGAAACTGTTGAAGAGGTAAGTGCTCAAGGCAGCTTCTCAAGGCTTGTGTGTATGTTTTTCAAGGAACAAAATGTTGTCAGGTGAGGGTTGTCTCCTCTGCTGACTCTGAAGCAGTGGAGCAAAGTGTTACGTGCTCTGTGCTCATCCTTCACTGCTGTATTTTGCATGAGTCCCACGCCAGGGACAGTTTGTGCCCTCTGAATGTTAGTGAAGCTCTGTGAAGCACCTATAACTTACAAAGAAAAAACAGGAGAATAAAAAGTTGTCCTTTGGCTTTACTCTCTTATGCTGATTAGGAGAGTGCCTTTGTGAGTAAAGGTGCTTCAAGCTCTGGGAATAATCAGGTCATTTTGTATTTCCTTTGCTTTTCTTGTTGATGGATAAGGGAAAGTGTAGGCAGAGCTGCTTAACTGCTTAAAGCTCTAATTGCATCTTGCTTAAGAGTCAGAGCACAGAAAAATTACTGGCTCTTCAATGCAGACCAATTGCCAGTCAAATAATATGCATGGCAGTTTTCATTGGAGAGAAGGAAATTGTGATCTGTTCCAAATTTTACCACCAAGGACACCTACTGAGGGCTTCCCTTCTTCCCTCAAACATGTGCACTCCTTCAAAGTCTGGAACTCATGGATGAACAAAGCTGGCCTCCAGTTAGATGCAGACAAGAGCCAAATTCTCTGTTACAAACCTATGGTTCAGGCTGAAATGAATGTCCTGTTACTGCTGCCAAGGGCACAGCTGGGTGCATGTTATTCCCTTTTATTAGATTGACTCTGACTATTGGTTCTGGTACTTACCATAAAGAAAAGCGGTCTCAGTTGCCCAATTTTTANGGGGGAAAAGCCCCCCATATTTAACAACCTAGGATAGTCTAGTGGTAGACAATATTTATAACAGTGGTGTTACAAGAATGTTTCCAGGTCCCCACTTCATCCACCACCTTCCCACCCNCCATAAAGAAAAGCGGTCTCAGTTGCCCAATTTTTACTTATTGCAGCTTTTTTTTATTTCCTCCCAACATATTTTTCTACACACTTGGAACACTAGTGAAGTTCCACAGTAAGTGTAGGTAAAAAGAAGACTGAAGACTTGGCAGCATGATGAATTGAGAGATGTTGGTTGGAAATGAATATTGGCCTCTGAGCTTGAATGTCAGCTGTAGAAAGAGACCCTCTGTGCTGCAGTTGTAACATTGTTTTGGCAGTATCTGTTATTCTGCAGTTCTGTGAGTGAAGGGAAACATTTAAGGCTGTGCCTTAAAGTCAGGAATAAACAACAACCATCTGTGCTGTCTTCCTGTAAAGGTAGAGATCAGTACATTAAACTTTGAGTACTTGAAATCAGAATTCCTTGTCGGGGACTGAAAGGATAATTGACGAAATACTGCATGTTTAATAGGGGTTTTTTATATCCTGTGGAAGTCTTACTGTGATACAGAGCAAGATACATATTTCAGAGAGATCCAGATTTCTTTTTACAGAACTGAACTTGGAAAGCAAGCATGGCTTGGATAACACTT